>JARHVA010001826.1:2025000-2082500 GCA_037957365.1 Torreya grandis | reverse complement strand
ATTGGAATTCTTAACTAGTCCCTTGTTGCCCATATATATATATGGATTCTCAACTCTAGGATTAGGATTATTAGATGCTAAAATCCTAATCAATTTATGTAATTAATACAATTTCATTCCACCCTTTTCTCACTTTCCTACTAATTTATTATATTCTAGGGCTCTAGATATACACTCTATCCATAATCTGGGTGTGGATGACCATATAGATCTTTGAATCCAACCAAAAAATTAGATGATATATTTGAGTTCCTTATTTGAGTGAAGGAGGATGAGTGGGAGAAGATTTTATTTTTTTGCCTTATTTGAGTGAGTAAAATTTGGAATTGAAACATAATCTAGTCAGGCACAAGTAGGAAGCTACTACACCCACCATAAAGTTATTGGATGGAGTGATTAAGGATGAGGAGGAGTGAGGAGGGAGTTATTAAAGATGATGAGTTATGATGAGATAGTCATTAGGGATGATGAGGGATGGTGAGGGTCAATGATGGAGTGATTATGGATTATGAGGGATGGTAAATGTTAAAGAGGGAGTGATTAGGGATAAGTGAGTGATTAGGAGACATGAGGGATGATGAATCAGTGATTAGTGAAAATGATGGGTGATGAAGGTCAATGAGGGAGTGATTAAGGATGATAAGGGAGTGAATAAAGAGTATGATGGATGGTGAGGGTCAATGAGAGAGTGATTAGGAATGATGAGGGATTACGAGGGAGTGATTAGGGATGATGAAGGAAAATGAATAAATGAGGGAGTGATTAGGGATGATGAGAGAGTGATTAGAGATGATGAGGATGGTGAGGGTCAATAAGGGACTAATAAGGTATGATGATGGATGAGGAGGTAGTGATTAAGGATGATGAGGGATGAGGAGAAAGTGATTAGGGATGAGGAAGGGATGATGAGCAAGTAAAATTAACATAAACTGGTTGTTTGATGTGTCCAAGTCATCAATGTAGCCTATGTTATACCAATCACACCAATTTGGCTTGAATTGAAAGTGAGTGGTTTGTAAACTTAAATTTTGACAAGCTTAGGACTCCTAAAAATTCCAAAAATCAATCCAAAATGCATAAAAACCTAAAAAATGATCATATGTTTATAAAAAATGGACATCGATTGTAAAATTTATGACCTAAAATACCCAAGTTCAATAATGAGACATTGAAAATACATAAGTACTAACCAGATTGGATTTTAAAAAACTATATCCCACATCTTAAGGCATACAACTATGAGACCAAATCTATTAAATGCAGAGTGACCCTAATTTCTTATATTTACTAAAATAAATTTAAATTATAAGTTTATACTTATACTAAACATTTATTTAAGGAGACCATCGACCCATTCTAATAGATATTTTCTTATTTTTTGTGTAATGTGATAGTAATGTGTCTGAGTTATGACATGTACAGATTATGTTCATTAAACATAAACCCTTTCAATACACATTTTTTTTTCAATGTGAAAGTAACATGTATGTGTTATGTCATTATACAAAATGCATATTTGTTGTAATACATGTGGGTTTAGGTTCATTAATCACAATCCTAGTTTTAAATAACATGTACACATGATGTCTATAATGTGTATGTGTTATGTTATATGTCCACAAAATTATCCCCTAACTCTATGCACTTACTTGATAACATCATGTATAATCATGTGAGTATATAAAGAGTATGTCATCATAATAATGCATATCTCAATCAAGACATGTATGTAACATATGTATTGTAGGGCATATAAGTTTCCTATCTAAGTAGATGTATCAATGAAGCATAGGATAGTTACCATCATGAAATGATAATTTAATAAGACTATGAAGTAATAGTACATGATATGGATCATGACACCACTCAATGTAAACAATCTCAATAAGTACAAAAAATTCAAGAGTTATTGGTACATACAAGACCAAGGGTGGCATACAATGGACATGAACAAACAAGCCTAAGGGCCACACTCAAGGGACATAAAAATGTCACATCAAAAAATGTTAGGGGCAACATGTAAGGGACATAAAAATATCACAAACAAGAGAAATAAAGATGTCACATCAAACAAGACCAAAGGCCACACACAATAGACAAGCGCAAATTAGCTTATTATACAAGATAGTAACAACATCAATGAAACATATGACAAGTAAACTCTAATCTATACCATCTGTAAATATTAATGTCACATTTTAGTATAATATAATATCCATGTAGCACTATGGTAAGATATGAGTAACTAGCAAGACATGTGTAGGCAATCTAGATCACTCAACATGGTAGAAGGTTATATAAATATATAACCTATAATAGTGAAAATAGTGGAATAATATTCCACCAATATCAACATGTCCATTAGTTAGAGGAAATTTGAAGATGTGTGTGTGTGTGTGTGTGTGTGTGTGTGTGTGTGTGTGTGTGTGTGTGTGTGTGTGTGTGTGTGTGTGTGTGTGTGTGTGTGTGTGTGTGTCTATTTATAGCTTGTATGTCCTACATTACACTAATATACTGTGAACTACATATGTGTATGAAAATAATATGTCATCTACCAAAAATGTATAAAATAACATATGTAAATAGTTTAATCTATTAATCATGTCATTTTTTTTTAATTTTTTGTGTTTTTGAAGTATTTAAAATCTGAAGGTAAGGACAAGTGATGGTGGATTTTTTTAAAAAAAAGCACGAGAGGGATTCAAAAAATCCACAATATATATTAAGGTATAGTGTACACTAGATGTGATAACATGAAAATGTGGAGGATTTTAAAGGAATCAATATATCCTCATTGTATATGTATATCAAAAACTTGTAATTCAATATTATATGTGTTGATAAAGATATACATGCCCAAATTTGGAAAGAATCAATGCGTTATCATGTGTTATGTAGATATAAATAAATATGATCATGTAAGCTCAATTCCACAAAGGATGTATAAGTAGTCAATATGTAAGAGTGAACAAGTACAATGAATAATGTGTACTAGAGTCATTGTTGGATTGGTGTCTTATATTTCTAGATCATGATAACAATTAAGAAGTAAGGGCCAAGTGAAAATAAAGTCAAGGGATAAAATATTGGTCAATGTAAACCAAATGTATGTCAAAATAGAAGAATAGAAAATGTGATTAATCAAGTAGTCATGAAGAAGCTATGTTACCAATTTATTATGTGTGGTGAATAAATTTATGGAATCAATCCAAACACTTGGAAGTAATAAATGTACATAATATGGATCCTCATGAGTAACTTAATTTTAATGTTGTAATTAGATACTATACTATTAGGAAAACTCACATTGGCATGATTTACACTACATTCAATATCTTTCATAGAATATGGATAAGAAAGCTATTAGGACCTATTAGTCCTAACTTTATTCTACCCTATTTTCTTATTAAAATGCAATTATTTGTCTAATAGGTGTAAAAATTGAAAGAGGTTAAAATGTTATAGATATATAATTATTAAAAATTCCAATTTTTAAATTTTTAAATATGAAAATATGATATTTTATAAAACACCAAGAAAAAATTTACTTAGCTTAAATCTAAATTTTTTATTGATGATTTCTGATGTCTAAAAGTGTGAACCAATAAAACACAAGTTTTTGATTGTGCTTGGTCAGGGACAATCCAAAATTTCTCATAGATAGGACCACACTCCCTAGATAGTAGCATAAGCCAACTATGTTCATTAGCCATAGACTTATTTGTGTTTATTGTGACAAAACTATACATGTTCTACCTTATGTGCCTATGTTTATTGAGCAGGATGAGATAGTTATATTTTGTTTGTGCCATATGGAAGTCATTATTTTCCTTTTATTTTATTTATAAACCTGAGGGGTATTTATGAGAGATAAACCTGGAAAAAGAGAAGGATAGTGTAATGGGTTGAGATGACCGCAGTTACTCGCTTGATGATTGATCATTGCCTATGCATCTAGATACACAAAAGAGGGAATAAAGCCACATGTAGTTATCACACCTAGAGTAATTGTGAAATTATGTTCATTGACTATATGTATGTAACTAGAAATGTGGTTTTGATACTTGACATTGATATCTCTTGAATTGATTTGAAATGATTTAGACTTTGATTATGGTTTCTCTTTGTGAATGATCTTGAATGTGAGAATAATATGGTAGATTTGATTAAAATACAATAGTGTTTATGTTCTTAATAAATAATGCCAAGATAGGAACCTGATCCCTTTGAAATGAAGTTTTGATTTTCTTATATAACTACACCTTTTGATACTTTACTTTATCCAACCTTGAAAAAAAATTAGGAAGACCGAAAAAATATTTAAATATTATAACCTAGCCATTATTTGGCATGGGGACAAAACTGATCCAACTAGACATGTCCATGGAAGGATACCTATTTACTTAGGGCACACCTATATCAGAGAATTAGGGACAAATGTCATTAAATATTAGGCATACTGAGAATGATATAAATATTTTGATCTTTTACTTGGAAATTATGTGTAGTAATAATGATAAATTGAGGGGTAAAGCCTGCATATAAATAAATGGCTTAAAGGAATGGCTAATAAGATTCATATATTTGAGCACAAGTCATGTGGTTTGATACGTGTTAAGAATTAACATTATCAAGTACATATGACTATATTTAGGTATCCACACCCCCTGCCCATTTATTCTTGTAATGAAATTACTATAATAAAAGAGAAATAATTAAACATGAGTGTGTAAAATACACTCTATATTTGATAGGATACTATAATTTTGGAAGATACTCATTTAAAAACACTATAAAACAACACATGAAGTAATAATTTATACATTTTTTCAAATTTAAAAATCTATACTTAAAAAAATAAAAATTTGCGAAGAGAGCAAGGAAGAAATGCACATGTAAGGAGATTAAACCATATTTCCATGTAACCTATAAATATGATGGAGAGATGTTCCCCCTTGCTAAAACACTTGGATAGATGGTTCCTTGTGTTGAATAAATGGTGAATTGAGAGTGATAAAGTCTAAATTTTGAATAACTAATCAATCCCTTGAGTTTTAAAGATGCATATTTCAACTTTCATTAATTGAGATAACTACCCAATTTAATAATCTAAAGGTGGAATTGTTGTACCTAACACACCCATTTTACCATAAGGAAATGAGGACCCACTTTTTTCAAAATATTTTCTTGATTTTAAGACACTCTTATATGTGTTTATGCAAAATTATAGAAAATATCATGATTTGGCCTTTCATGATTTGGAAAGATAGCATTGATATTATGTTTTCATAGACTAGATCTTTTATTCTATCAATTTTGCTACTTTGAGCTAATTGTTATGGACTTATGTTGTCATATACTATATTTAATATCCTCTTGGGAATTATTATTTTAGGGATTATCTTATCTATCTTTATCAGGAGTTTTTCCCATGTATGAATTCGTGTGGACATATTTTTATCAAATAAATTATGTAGACATTTTGTCGAAAATAATTCTTTTGATGGAATTGGTCTATAGGTTTTTTCCATGGGTATTTTACCTGACATAATTAACATTGCCTTTATTCCATTTTTAAACCTACCCTTCACCCTTTTTGATATTTTCCTTTGGCCTTTATGAAGTATATCCTTCATTACTTTTATCATGGATAGATGACTTATGAAGTGGACCCTTCAAATTGTTGATTACCCTTTCGCATTTTAGAATTTCCCTTCAAAATTTTTGAAATGCCCTTTAAGCCTTACCAACCCACCCTTCAAGTTTTGTGTAAAGTGTCATTTGGATAATTATTGTAGCCTTTTTTCCTGATAGAATTCCTTTAGGACTTTTTAAACTACCTTTCAGCCCCTCTGCACCTATCCTTCAGGACTTTTATCTTGCACATTTCCTTCAGGACTTTTATCTTGCACCTTAGCCTTTTATTTTGGGCATTTTGTCTGAAACACTTTCTTCAAGCCTATCCAATTTATCAAAACATTTTTTCCAATGAAAATTACCCTTTGGGAGAATTATTGAAGACATTTTTTACTAAATGATTCCCTCAAAACATTTCCTTCAGAATTTTTATTCTAGACCTTTTCCCTCTGAGACTTACCTTTTCGAGAATTTTATCTTGAGCCCTTTTTTGCCCTTTAGCCAATTCCTTAAGTTTTTTTTTAGCATATTTTACCCATACTAATTCCTTCAAAAAATTTCTTTGGACATTTTGTTTGACAAAAAAGTCCCAAAATAGTTCTCTCAAAGGGCACACACCTATCAGACTTCTTGAACATGCCCTTCAAACATATTGAAAGTTAACCCTTTGGCCTTTTTGAATTGGCCACATACCCTTCAAGAATTTTATCTTAGGCCTTTTTTCCTTTAGCTAATTCCTTTGGAAATTTTGTCTGAGCGAAAAATAACCCTTCGGGAGAATTATTGCAGACATTTTATCCAAAATAATTCCCCTACATTAGTCTCAAGATAATTTCCCCACACAACTACCCCAAAATAAATGCCATATTGCTAAGTGGCACCCTTATATTGCTGATAATTTCATTATATTTTGAGATTAATTCAATTTTTAGCTTAGGCCCAAATCATATTTCATTAATTATTAAAACCTTAGGCAAAATATTTGTGCAGGGTCCTTTTGCATATTTTCTAAAAGTATTGTGCTAAGTCTTCTTTTCATTTATACTTACAGGAGCAAGGAGCCTTAAGTAAATGACACATGTCAAGTTGATGAGATTAAATTTGAAAATTGTGCAAACATCATTTGATGGTCACAAAGATGTCATTTGATGGTCATTCATATGTCAAATTTAACATCAACAATGTGTTGAAACTTTCAAAATTAAATTTGATAGTAGCATGGATGTCATTTGATGGTCATGAGGACTTCATTTGGTGGTCACACAAATTTTTAATTTAACCTTTGTAATGGCTAATTTATAAAGTTAAATTTGATAGTTTCATGAATTCCATTTAACACTCATGAAGACATCAGTTAATAGTTGAGTGAATGTCAAATTTAACATCATAAAGTAAATGTTTGGATTCAAATCAAGATCTTATGACATACATCCACTCATGCCCATTTAATCAAATAACATGAGAGTGAGTTGAAATTTCAAATTTCCATGAGTGTGACAAGTGTCACCATCATAGGATTCTAATGCATAGATACAATGACTCCAGGGAAAAATCATGGAATTCAGTACATAGATCCAATAAACAATGTTAAACTAGTACACAAGGATCTATGGTACAAAATCAACATGGACTTTTCAAAGGTCCTATAAATAACAAATAACTATCAAGTGGCACACTCACATTCCTTCATGGAAAAGATAGATGGTGCGAGTTCTAGGTGAAATTTTCAAAGATCTTAGACTCAATCAGGTGTTGATGCATGTGACATTTCAAAAGGTAAGAAAAGATAAAACATGAAGATATTTAGACTATACTATATTTATCAACAAACATTGGGACTCATAGTTAAGACCAAGAATATAAACATGCATGTCTTAATCTACATAGTGAATATAGAAGCGAAGACCTAGATTCTATAAAAAGCATTGGAAAATGGTGCATGTTTGAGTTTCATTTTAAGGTTGCCAATCTAAAATATCAATAGGCTATTTTCACAACCTATGAAGAGAGGCATGTGTATTTTTGATAAATGGTGCATCTATTTTTGAAGTTTGCATACAATTTTATTTATAATTGTAGACCTTGTCTTTATACACATGCACATATTTCATAGCTTTGGCAAAGGCTATTTTAAATAGATAACTACAAGTAGAATCTTATATATTTTTATACCACAATTAGAACTACATGTTATAACTATCATATGTAATGACCTTGCATAAACTTGGAGGATGAGGTGACCCCTTCCCCAGGTCTATATAATCAATTGTAATCCAACTTGGATTTTTGTCAAATAATTTTTGAATATAAGAGAAATATCAATTTTGATCATCAAAAAATGTGTTTGTGTATTTTCTTTCCAATTTTGTGTAATTAGTTATTACTTTCTTTGGTTTTTTGTTTTAAAAATCTATGTGTAAAAGATGAAAATAGATTCTTAGTTGTTTTGATTAATATACTAATCTGTAGGTGTGAAAAAAATGCTCAAGGATTGGTAAATATATTGGTTAAAATAGTCAAGTTCAAATTGATTCATAATTTTGATTGTGCATAAATGCTTTCTTGATGTAGTTTTCTCTATGTGTGCAATAGCTACCTCAGATACTTCATTAGCCTAAGTCATAATCTTTTGATTAAGGGTTTGAAACAATTTCCCTAAAAGAAGAAAATTTTGTTCGAGGATTTTGAATTTACTACATCATTGTTTCCTTAGAATTCTTAGCCATGTCTGACTGTGTGTGTGTAATTATTGCTAGCAACAAGCATACATTTTGAGATCACTTATGCTCTTAGAAACCAACCAAGGGAGTAGTTCCTAAAAACCATAAAAGTTTTTTTTTCCCTTACCTTCCCTTGATTTTTTGAATTTGTTTTGAGACCTAAACACTCTAGTTTAGCAACCAACCACCCAACCAACTCACATAGAGATTCACTAATCCTATTACAAACCACACCTCCATCTAAAAACCTTATCAAAAACCTACATGCCCTACCCATTATTCCATCAATAGGTTGAAATAAAACCCATAATTACAATGTGTGCCCTGGAGTGGAGTTTCCTTCCATTGAGATCCTAAAATTTTAGAGGCTACCTCGTTACGACTATGGTGTGCATAAAACCTACACCAATAGTTTCACTATCACTAGAAGGAGGGCCAACTCCTCTAATAGAAGTGGTTATCCTTTGCATAGAGTTACACTAGAGTCACCTAGGAGAGTGACCAGATCTAATTCCTAGGCTAGTTTATTAGTCTCACCCTTGACAAATCATAGGAGACCTAAAATTGTGTCAATAATCCTAGCTTAGAACAATCCCCCTCCAATAGAGAACCCCTTATTTATAAGGAAATATTTACTTTCTAATCAATTGATGCCTTAACAATAGCCTTGGTAACTTAGATCTACCATTTCCATCCTAGGGGAAGTCTATGATTTGCCCCAGAATCCTAAAAAGAATTTTCCATCATTTTTTCCTTCATGAGCAAGGACAATAAAGGAACATATCAAATCAGTCAAAGCTTCTATAATACTAATGAATTTCATAAATTAGGATGTTACATGTAGATTATTCCCTTTTACTTTAATGGATGATGCTTATGATTGGTATTTAAATCTAATAAAAAATTCCATAACTTCTCGGGATGAATGTTAAGTAGCTTTTCTTGCATAGTTTGGACAGGTCACCAATCTTGGTTTGATACACCAACACTTCACCAACATGAAGAGAGAACCTAATGATCCAATCCAAGATTTTAATGTAAGATGGAAAAATATGTACAATTAGTTAACCCCAAGGTACAAACTACAAGTAACATTATAATTGGAGATATAGAAGAATGCCATAGACCTTACCACTTCTATGTTCTTGAGAAATGCAATTGGAGCTAAGACTTTGGCTCTAAAATTTGAGGAGGATATCGCCATAGATAGGTAGCTCAATCTATATATACCTAGATCACCTAGTGTCAACAACACTTTTCCATCACTATATCCAATTCCATATGCAAGGTAGAACATCCCAGTATTCAATCAAAACTAGTTATATATGTTGCCTCCATTGACACAAGAAACACAATAGAATTTAAGCTCTTTAAAAAATCATGCTATGGGAAATGGTTATAAATAGAACCAAGTGAATTCTCTTCCTAATACTATTGTATAAGGTATAGATTCCACAAAGATAAATTTGGATTCTATTCAGAAGATGGTTCAAAATTTGAGCAATGATTTCTTGAATATGCAAGGGAAGATGGGCAATGCAAATGGGCCAACTAAAAATTAAAATACTATATTATAGAGATACAATAGACCATTTAATAGGCCTAAATAACTTAACAAACATCTATAGATCAACATAACAAAGAAGACCCTTCCTAATTGGTGTAAAATCCACAATACTTCTAAGTATGGTGAGCTCAACTACATTGAATTCTATATAGCATTTAAAATATTTCAAAGAGAGGTGGTTAGATAAGATCAGATACATAATCTACCTAAGCATCACCCAAACCCTAGCTCCTCTAACACTACCATTTTATTTTAAACTCATGAGTTTCCCTTCTCAAGTGAAGATGACAATGAACCAAAAGATAATATGGATGAAGTTCATGCTTTTCAATAGATTTAGAGAGGTGAATACAATCTAAGGAACAAAAATCCACTTACAACATCAACTCTTATGAATATAATGAAAATTATTACTAATTTTAAATCAGACAATAATCCACCCCCTTTAAAGGGGAACAATCAACCATTGAGCAAGGAAAAACCAAACAAAGGAAGATACAATATCATTGAAGATATGAAGAAGATCAAGGTGAATATAACTCTTCATGAGTTAGCTCAAATCACCGAATAAAGAGAGTTTCTATAGAAGTTCATAATTGGAAAGGTGCCTATGGATAAAGTAAAAGCATACATTAAGAAAGCAAAAGTTTCTAATACCAACATCATCTATAAGAGCAAGCTAAACATTCCACCCTTTCTGCTAACTATCTGGGCATTCAATAAGAGCATTCATAATTGTTTAGTTGATTCTAGAGTATATACAGTTGTTATACCTACATGCATATGTCAAAATCTTGGTTTTATGCCAAGCCCTTCAAAGAGTATAATTTCTCAACTAGATAAGATAGTGGTCCCAATAGTAGGATAATTGAACAATATGCACATTCAAGTAGCATATGAACTATGAGTCTAGATGACCATTGACATCCTAGTGGTGGACATACCTAAAGGCTATGATCTACTAATGATTAGGGATTGGTCCAAAATGATCAATGAATATCTCTCTATAGAATTTTATCATATATGGTTGCCATAAAGAGGAGTTACAAATAAAATTATAAATGATAGAGAGCCCAGAATGAAGTATCCCATTACAGAATATAATGTTTAGAATGAAGAGGTAAAGTATGACTCACCCAACCTTGGTATTTATATTTTTACCATTTAGATTTAAGTATATAAGTCAAATATAAAATGTTTTAATCAGCTATAGACTCTACACTTTGATGGTGCTATATCCAAGCAAGGATCAGGGGTGGGAATCAAGCTAGTTGATCCACAAGGTAAGAAATTATTGATAGCATATAGATTGTAATTTCCATGCACTAATAATAGAGTTGAGTATGAGGCTCTAATTCTAGGTCTACAGTCTGTACTCAATAATAATGTAAAGTAGATATCAATGTTTGGTTATTTAGACCTAGTGGTCAAATAGATTAGGAATAAGTACCAATGTAATCTATCTTATTTGAAGAGATATAAGCATAGAGCATGGGACTTTATTGAAATATATGAAGCTTTCAACATCTTAGCACTTCCCAAAGAGAAAAATTAGACTATTGATTCATTATCTACTATTGTTTCTAATCTGGAACTACTAAAAGAATCTAAGGTAAATAAGTTCTCCATTGAATTGGTACCATATCCCTCTATTCTAGATAACATAGAAAATTTCTAGGTCTTTGATGATGACTAGTAGATTATCCAATTTTTAACCATTTCAGGGGAATTCAAATCTTAAATAATTTATTACAAGGACATTAATCACCTTTATCAAGAAGAATCAGATAAAAGTGCATTCTTTAGCTTAAAGAGAATCAAATTCTAGCTGTCTTGGTCTCCTTAGAGAGGCCATTTGACATAGATGCTTAGGTACAATAGCTAAGATATCCAAACTTCAATGAATCAAAATTTAGAAAAGAAAATCTAGGAGATGAGCATAACTCATGTTATGTGAATATTGGTCTTAACTTCACCCCAAAATAAAGATAGCAAGTGAAGGATGTAATGAATTATGGATGTTGCTTAGACATATGAAGATCTAAAAGTTAATGATCCTGAATTCATCACTCATACTATTCTATTGAAGCTTTATCACAAAACATTTAGATAGAGGCAAAGACCATTCAATCATATTTTAAAGCCTCTCTTTCATAGATAAGTGGAGAATATTTTAAATGCAAAAGTCATCTTCCTAGTCTGACATTTTACTTGGGTGGCCAATTTAGTCCTAGTAAGAAAAAAAGTGGTGAGATCAGATTGTGTGTGGACTTTAGAAATCTCAACAAGGCTTCTAAAAAGGATAATTATCCTCTTCTTTCTATAGATGATGTGATACAAATAATAAGTGGTTATGAAATGGTGTCCTTCCTAGATGGATTTTTAGGCTATAATTAGGTATTGGTGCAATCAAAAGATAGATTGAATATAGCATTTACCATGAAGTGGGGAACTTATGCATATAAGAGGATGTGATTTAGACTAATAAACATAGGAACTACCTTTCAATGTACCATAGATCATGCATTAAAAGGGTTAATAGGAAAATGTATAATCATCTACATGGATAATCTTATAGTATTTTTAAAAAATCAAAAGGACCACATAGTTCACCTAAAGTCCATATTCAAAAGATGCAAGAGGTTTAATATTTCATTAAACCCAAAGAAGAGAATATTTGGGGTAGTTGAAGGTAAGCTTTTGGGGCACACCATCACTAAGGATGGGATCACCATTGATCTAGATATAATTTAGGTTATTTCAAAGATTCAACCACTAAACAATAAGGAGCTCAAATCATTTTTTGAAAATATTAACTTCATGAGAAATTTCATCTTAAGATTTTTAGAGATCATCAAACCTTTAAATTCCATGCTCAAGCAAATTGCCAAAATTGAATGGATAACTGAAGCCTAAAATTCCTTCCAGAACATCAAAGATGTAATATCATAGGCTCTATTATTGATCAATCCTAATTTTAACAAAGATATTTACTTTTACTCATTTGCTTTAGAGCATTTGATTATTATTGTCATAATGCAAAAGGACAAGACTAAACATCTAATTACATTCATGAGCACAAACCTAAAAGATGCAAAACTTAGGCACTCTATGATTGACAAACATATTTTCACACTTTTCAAAGTAGTGAAGAATTTTTATCACTAAATCTTGAGCAATAAAATCATTACCATCATGCTTGATCCTATTGTTAAGCTCACCCTATCACAAAATGAGCTAGGAGAATGATAAATAAATTGGATGGCCAAACTACAAAATTTTGACATAGAAATCAAGCTTGCAAAGACCGTTCAAGGATAAGTCATTATTCAGCTTATGACTGAAGCAAATCTATGCATCACAGTTGAAGAAATATGTAAATCTCAAGTATCTAAAGGAGAATGGTATACTGACATAATACAATATTTAATTATAGTAACTTGTCACCCCAAGCTTAATAGAGAGAGAAGGAGATCCTTGAGGCTTAAAGATAATCATTACATGATCAAGAAGGGATTGCTCTACAAAAGAAATTATGAAGGTATTTACCTTAGGTGTGTATTTATAGAGGAAGCTAAATAAATACTAAAGAACTTGCATCAAAAGATAGGTAGTGGTCATCCTTATGGGAACACCATAACCCATAATATCTTTAAAATAGGATACTACAGGCCAATGGTTTTTAATGATGATCTCACTCATGTGAGAACATGCCATGAATGTCAAGCTTTAGCCAAGAGAGAATTTCACACAACAATGCCTTTATAGCTAGTTATTGAAGGAAGGCCATTTACCTAGTGGTGTTTAGACTTCATTGATATCAAATTAGATTTCTCAACAAGCCATAATTTTATGACTACTACTACTACATATTATTGTAATAGATGAATTGAATCCATATCCACAAAGAACTATAGAGCACAAAATGTGATTCAATTTTTGGAGTAACACATAACAACTAGATATGGCATGCCTATTTTTTTGGTTTGTGATAATGGACTAGATTTCATATCAACAAAAATTTAATGAATGGGCACACATTAACTAGATCATTATCAGATCAACTTCTAACCCTTACCATTAAGTAAATGGGATATCATAGTCAATGAACAAGAATTTGATCAATGTAATTAAGAAGTCAGCTAGAGACATGCCTAGAGATTGGAATAATTTATTAAAGTATGTTCTTTTGGTAGAATAGACTAATCACAAGCAAGACCTTAAATATTCACCCTATTTATTGGTGTATGGATGCATACCTAAATTCCCAATTATGCTAAATCTTCCCACTTATCAGTTTATGCAATACTACATGGAATTGAGAAATAAAGAATAATTAAGGTTGTTGGACATAATCAAGATGGAAGATTCAAGAACTGATGCCTTGTATATGTTCAACAAATACTAGGTTGTGGTTTAGAAGTGGTTTGACAAGAGAGAAAAATTCAAAGCATTCAAGATTTTAGATTTAGTGCTACTTTTGGATAAATCCTATGAGAATAAATGACAACATGACAAGTTTTCTTCACTATGGATTGGACCATACTATATTTTAGAGATCATGGGAAATAATTCATTTCATTTGAAGGATCTTTGAGGCAAAAATCTTACATATCTAGTCAACAGATAGTTCTTGAAGCACTACTTCTGTGTTGTACCATCGACTGATGTTACTAAGTAATGAGGAAGAGATGAATGTAACTTTAGGATTATATTAGATTTACCTCTTTCTTAGATTAGATTTCCCACTTTCTTAGATTATATTTCCCTCTTTCTTAGAATATTTTTTTGCTTTCATAGACAATTTTCCTACTTTCTAGATTAATTTTCCTTCTTTCAATTTTTTTTTTCTATATTAGATTTCATGTTTTCTATATTATATTTCAATGTTTTATTATAATAGTTATTCCTTGCTTTCTCTGATGATTGGAATTGTGTTTACTCTAACTATAACTAGGTTAAAATCCAAATCAACTGAGCCTATGACTTATGGAAAAGGGGACAACTAAAATCTTGACACTTTGGGACTAGTTTACAGATTAGGTAAATTTCTATGTTTTTGAGCCTTTAGGATGAAGGTAGGTAGTCATGAATTATTATGAATGGTGTCACAATAGAATAATTTTACCAAGCATGTGGAAGTTTCTCTCATAGTACTTAATACAAATTCAGAAATTTTTCTTGTTTTATTGGATCAAATGCACTTATCACATTGAATACCTATTGGAAGTGATAATTCTGGGTGTAGGTGTAGCTGGCAAGGATGTTCTAATAATGATTTGTTTTTTAATAATACAAAATCAATATGGTTCTAGCTCTTGTCTTCTCCATTCAAGAATAAAATAATAAAAAATAAATAAAAATAAGAAAGAACCAATGGATTCAAAAGAGTAAAAGAAAATTAAAAAGGCTCACATGATGAAATAAGGTTAATGTACCATGCATCATGATCAAAATAAAATAATGGAATCAGAAGAGAAGGATCCCAAGGTATTTATGTTAGGGATATGAATGCCTATATTTTAGTAGAGCAATGCTTTAGCTTCCCTTATTTTTTTAGCTTTAATAGATACTAGAATGAAACCTATAGCCTCATCAAATCCTTCGAATAACTCACCACAATAAGGGTTAAATAAACTACATGTTTTGACACACACAAATCCAAAAAATTAGGAGTAAAATATGTTGTGTGAACTAACTTAATATTCTCTTTCATGTTTTTTATTTAAGTACTCTTATATGGCACACTCATGATTGATTTAGGATTACAAACCAGAGTTCTGGGTTCTTGAATACTCAGGAGAATTTCCCCTATAAGTCACCATTTATTGTACCATACACACCCTTTTTCCCATAAGGAAATGGGGACCCACTTTTTTTAGAATATTATCTTGGTTTTGAGCCACTCTTCTATGTGTTTATGCAAAATTATATAAAATATCATGACTTGGCCTTTCATGCTTTGGCAAGATGACATTGACATTGTGTTTTCATAGACTAGATCTTTTGTTCTATTAAGTTTGCTACTTTGAGATAATTATTGTGAACTTATGTTTTCATTGACTATCTTTGATATCCTCTTGGGAATTATTATTTCTAGGCTTATCTTATCTTTGTCAAGTTTTTTTACCACATATGAATTCTTGTGGACCTATTTTTATTGGATAAATTGTGAGACATTTTATCCAAAATAATTCCTCCAATAGAATTAGTTTGTGGGGGTTTTTTCCATAATAATTTTACCTAATGTAATTGAAATTAAATTTGTTCTATGCTTCACCCTTTTTGAGATTATAATTTATCCTTTATGAAGTAAATCCTTTGGGAAATTTTTGATCGACAGATGCCTTATGAAGTGGACCCTTCAGATTGTTGATTACCCTTCTACATTTTAGAATTTCCCTTCAGATATTTTAAAATTCCATTTAAGCCTTGCTAACCCACCCTTTGGGCCTTATGAAAAGTGTCCTTTGGCTAATTTTTATGACCATTTTGCTAACAGAATTCCTTCAAGAATTTTGTAACTACCTTTTATCCCCTCCGCACCTATCCTTTGGAACTTTTGTCCCATGCATTTCATTTAGAACTTATCCCCACACCTTATCCTTTTCCTTTAGATATTTTGTCTAAAATACTTTTTCTAAGCCTATCTAAGTTCTTTAGACATTTTTTATGATAAAAATGACCCTTTAGGAGCATTGTTATGAACATTTTTTCTAAATTAATTCCCTTAAAACATTTATTTTGAAACTTTTATTCTAGACCTTTTCCCTCTAAGACTTACCCTTCGATACTTTTATCTTGGGCCCTTTTTTCCCTTCAACCAATTCCTTTAGGATTTTTCTTTTGATCATCTATTCCCCATACCAATTATTTTATACTTTTTGTTTCAAACATTTTTATTCAACATAAAAGTCATAAAATAGTTCTCCTAAAGGGCACATGCCCATCAAACTTTTTGAACCTACCCTTCAGGTATATTGAAAGCGAACCCTTCGGCCCTTTTGAAGTGGCCACATACCCTTCAGGATTTTTATCCCAAGCCTTTTATCCTTTATCTAATTCCTTCAAACACTTTGTTTGAGAGAAAAAAACCCTTTGGGAGAATTATTGTAGACATTTTATTTGTAACAATTCCATTGCATAAGTCCTGAGACAATTTCCCCACATAACTAGCCTAAAATAAATGATAGAATGCCAAGTGGAACCATTACATTAGAGAGAATTTAATTATGTTTTGATCTATATTCAATATTTTAGCTCAAGCCCAAATTGTATTTCATTAAATACTAAAACCTTACACAAAATATTCATAAATGGTCCTTTTAAATATTTTTCAAAAGTATTGTCTTAAGTCTTCTTTTCATGTATACTTGCAAGAGCAGGGATTCTCAAGTAAATAACACATGTAAAGTTGATGAGATTAAATTTTATAGTTTTATAGACATAATTTAATGGTCATGATGACATCATTTGATAGTCATATGAATGTCAAATTTAACATCGATAATGCATTAAAACTTCTGAGATTAAATTTGATAGTCATGTGGACATCATTTGATGGTCATGAGGATGTCAATTGATAGTCATGAAAACATCAAATTTAACCTCAAAAATGACTAATTTATGGAATTAAATTTGATAGTTTCATAAATATCATTTAATTTTCATGAAGATGTCAGTTGATAGTCGCATAAATGTTAAATTTAACATCATAAAGTACCCATTTGGATTCAAATGAAGATCCTATGGTTCATGTCTACTCGGGCCCATTTGATAGAATGATGCGAGAGAGAGAGTTAAAATTTCAAAGCTTCATGAGAGTGATAAGTGTCACCATCATGGGAGTCTAATGCAAAGATCCAATGACCCAAAGGAAGAATTAGGGAACCCAGTACATAGATCCAATGAATAACATTAAACCAATACATAGGGATCGATGGTGTGAAATCAACATGAACTTTTTAAAGGTCTCAAAAATAGAGAAGAGCTACCAAATGGCATGATCACATTCCATCATGTAAAGGATCGATGGTGCAAGTTCTAGGTGAAATTTTCAAAGATCTTGGACTCAATCAGGTGTTGACGCATGTCACATTTCAAAAGCTAGTAAAAGATAGAAAACAAATACATTTAGACTATGATATATTTATCAACAAACATTGGGACTCATAATTAAGACTAGGAATATGAATAGACATGTCTTAATCTGAATAATGAATATGGAAGTGAAGAACTAGATTCTATAAAAAATATTGAAAAGTGATGCATACCTGAGTTCCATTTGAAGACTACCAATCTGAAAGATCAATAGGTAATTTTCAAAACTTATGAAAAGAGGCACGTGAAGTTTTGATAAATGGTTCATCTATTTTTTTAATTTTGCAAAAAATGTGAGATATAATTAAAAAAAAAATAGACCTTATCTTTACACACATTCACATATTACATAGCTTTTTCAAAGGATATTTTAAAGGGATAACTGCAAGTATACTCTTATACATTTTTAGACCACAATTATAACTACATGTTTTAACTATCACATGTAATGACCTTGCATGAACTTGGAGGATGAGGCAACCCCTTCCCCAAGACTATATAATCAATTGTAATCCAACTTGGATTTTTGTCAAAGAATTTTTGAATAGAGGAGCAATATTAGTTTTGATCATCAACAAAAATGTTTGTGTATTTTATTTCCAATTTTGTGCTATTAGTTATTACTTTCTTTAGTTATATGTTTCAATAATCTATAAGTGTCCAAAAGGTGTGAATATATTCTTGGTTGTTTTGATTAATATAATAATTTGTTGGTGTGTAATAGCTACTCAAGTATTGGTAAATATATTGGTTTAAATAATCAATTTCAATTTAATTCATAATTATGAATGTGCATAAGTGTTTTATTGATGTAGTTTTCTATGTGTGTGCAATAGCTACCTGAGATACTTCATTAACCTAAGTCATAATATTTTGATTAAGGGTGTGTAACAACTACCCTAAAAGAAGCAACCATTACCTGAGGCTTTTAAATTTCCTACACCATTATTTCCTTAGACTTATTATCTATGTCTGATTGTGTGTATACAATTTCTAATAGCAATAGGCATAGGTTCTATGAACACTTGTCTTTTTAAAAACTAGGCAAGGGAGTAGTTCCTGAAAACCATAGAAGCTTTCTTTTTTGCCTTACCTTTCCTTCCTTTTTTGAGTTTGTTTTGAGACCTACCCACTCTATATTAGCAACCAACCACCCAACCAACTCATATAGAGATTCACTACTATTATAAATCACACCTCCATCTAAAAACCTTGTCAATAACATATATGCCCTACCCACTATTCCATCAATAGGTTGAAATAAACCACATACCTGCAACTCATGCCTTGGATTTAGTTTACCTCCATAAAGATCCTAAAATGTTAGATGCTACCTCATTATGGCTGTGGTGTGTGTAAAACCTATGGCTCATTATAAGTGATGATAAGTCCATTAAGTGTCACTATACTCTAACATACATCACCCGTAATAAAATATAGAACCACACAAAGGGTCCATATATGTAATTCCAAGGTTTTTGAGTGTCACTAGACTCAAATATACATTACCTGTAATAGATCAAATCAAACCACTTCATACATATCTATCTTCTATTTTCATGATTGAAAGATAATGAATAATATTCATGTGTTCATCATAACCTCAATGCTAATAAATTTATATTAATATATGCACATGAATTTTATTCATGCCCTTTAAACTTTGAAAACCATATATGTGAATAAAAAAGTATCATGCCTTTTGAACTTTAAAAATGTGTGCAAGTGAAAAAGTATCATGCCTTTTTAAATTTAAAAAATGTGAATGGACAAGTAGCATGATTTTTTAATTTGAAAAACGTATATATGATCATGAAAAAGTATCATGACCCTTGAATATATGTCAAATATATAGATGTCGTGCATCTATATGATCAATTATAAATGTATGTGAAAAACCTATAACTTTTATTATTTTAATTGTTTTTCATTTACCCATGAATATGCATTAAAGTTTGTATGATTGTATGCTCGAGTCTTTGTAAAGTGAGTACATTTTTATGACACATGTCCCCATAATATGTATCAATATGAAAATGTTTGTCATATATTTTATTTTTGAATTTCTTTGAGTCTTTGAAACCTACACTTTGTCCCAAATAATTTTTTTGAATTAATTTAAATATTTAAAACCTATATTTTTAGTATTTAAAACCGGTACTCTATCCTAAAATATGATTTATGTATGTTGAAGCAGGCTCGGATCTCTAATAAAAACCCACTATGATGTCTTCCTTTTGAGATGAGGGATGTAGCCTATGCAAGTCACTCTTCTCTAAATAAGAGTTAATTGTATAAAGAAATAAAAATATTTTCATGTATAATTATGTCTAATGTGGAGAGGATTCCATCATATTAATTTGATTATCATTTAAGTATGCATGTAACATTTTTAATGTGAGGCATTCAAGTGTCATGTGTAGATAAATATGAAAAATGAGATATGTAGTAAAGTGACCATATTTGAATTTAAACTACATAATAAAATTGAATGATATGTATAATAACACCACTAACCAAGATCAATAAGCACACAAAATAAAACACATAATGTCATGCAATGTCACATGATTTCATACAATAAGGCTAAGGGTTGTATATAATGGACATAAATATGTAGCAACAAATAAGGCCAAGGGTCACATTTAAATAACATTAAGAATTTAAAAAATAATGGACATGTTATAATGTCACATAAAACAAAGGACCAAGGGTCTTAAGAAATGGACATGTTAAAATGTTACAAATACCAAGAAAAAATATCATGGAGATCTTCAAGTGATTTTTACAGACAAGGGTGAAATGCCATACACAATAAGTAAAAAATGTGTATCCTATCATGAAATAAAGTAAAAACATATAAGGAACATAGAACAAGTGAAAATGAGACTATTTTATCCACATGTATCTATGTCACATCATTAAAAAGTAGCATATACAAGTATCACAATGTATGTTATGAGTGATTAGCAAGACATTTTTAGGTTATGTATCTCAACATGGTATAAATGCCATAGATAGATATTACCTTTTGATAATGTAACCTATAAAATAAGATGATCCTAACATAGGCATGACCATAAGGAAGAAAGGAATACAACATATAAGAGGTAATGTAAATATGTATGTCCTACATCACATCCATATACCTCATAAAATACAGGTGTGTATGAAAAAATAATATGCTATCTATTGAAATATGTGATAAATAACATATGTAAAGAAGTAAACTAGTAGCTCATGTCATGCTCAAACCTTAATTTTTATTTTTGATATTCTTTTGAATGTTTTTTGTATTTTATTTTGAATTTTTGAAATATATGAAAACTAAAAAGGATTTTAAAATATAGGAATGGGAGGGATACAAACAATCTATAACATGTATAAAAGTATAGTGTGCACTAAAGGTGATAACATGTAAATGTGGAGAGAGTGAAAACAAAAGATGAGTTCTCACTATAGTTGAATATTATATGTGGATATAAAAAATTTCACTCCCCTAGTTGAAAATAATATATGTGTACTCATGTATTATGTATAAGTAATAGAATAAAATTGTGTTAACCCAAGTGGAAACCAAAGTATGTGTAGATAGTCAATATGAAATAATGAGTAAGTAGCATGCAATAAAATATGTGTACTATAATAATTTTAGGATGATTGTTTTAGATGTTAAAAACATGATATACAATAAAAATACAAGGTACAAATGAAACAAAGACAAGGGTGATAATAATGTAACATATAAGAGTGTACATATGTGATCACCATATAAACTTTATGATAAGCCACAAATTTAGAGGGGATGGTGCTACATAGGTCTTGTGTCATTAGGAGTGTCGTACCAATCATATACATAATAATAAGCATGATCATAGTCATATTCTTAGTCAAGTAATTTTTTTATGCCATTCTATCATTTTTTGTATATGTATATGTAAACCCAATTGCACCATAGTTTGTTATTTAATTTTCTATTTTCTTTTGATTTTCCAAATGTTTTATATCATGTGATTTTGTTGTGATTATATTAGTTGTATTTATTAGAATTTTAGATAAATAATTATTTTATTTTTTTTATTTCTACTCAAAATATTCATCCTATTTTGAGACTATAATCATTTTAGCTTCATGCTCAAATGTTATGTAGGAATTTTCTTTACCCATTATTGCCTCATTTCTCTCAGCCATGATTTTCCTAGTTTTATATTGCATTGATCTAAGGTGTAGTCACATAAATTTGGTCAAAATTACTCCACAATGATAATTATTGGCATATTCCTAACTACATGAATTACACCTAATTACATGACTCTTATCTATCATTTCTTTAATCCATTTACCTATATATGACATTGACCCTTTGTTTTCCATTATCACTACATATAAATTTCAATGTCAAATGCTCAAAATGATTAATGTAAACACTATTTATGATTAATATATCACATCTGTCTTGTAAACTTGAAAAATACATATCATGGATGTACCTTTAGTTTATAGACCATTCTAGCTACCGAAAGGCTTGTATACATTATCTCTCTATGCCAAATTTATTATCTCTTAGTTTGACTAATGTTATTATGATAAATTAGAACTTTTTAATATCTAACATAGCTACACTTTCTATTTTTGTAACATAGCTCATTATATAAATCTAGAATATTGTTTATCTAAGTTTGCAAATTAATTGGCCTACTATAGAGATAACTTATTACCCTTGTGACCTAGGCTATCTCTACCCTTTTAAAATTAGATTCCCTAATCTAAATTTTAGGGTTAAACATTTGGTGAACCTAATCTATGTGAATGCATTTTTTTTTATTCCTAGGGTTTCCATTTAAGTAGGGTTTTAGTTTGTTGTTTCATATTCTAAAAATTTTCACTTGTAATCAATGGAAAATGTTCACCAATAAACTTATTTTCAAATGGAAGATAAAGAAGCATTAGTGACTCATATTAATAAAAGTAATATTTTAATATATGCATTTTTATATGTTAAAAGAGATGAAATCAATAAACATGACAAGGTTAAGGCTTCCTCACCTAGTAATGGTGAATTATTAGAAGTTAATACAATCGATTCCATTCCAATCAATCTACCAACATATAGTGGGAGAAAAGGATATGAATTCACACCTTTGCTCCTTGAAACTAATATTACCACATCTTGCATGGGAAACCTTATTAATTTAACCCAATTATTGGTCTTAATGCCTATATATACCCAACCTATGGGTAGACTTCCTTTAACGACTTCTCAAATATCCAACCTTAAATACCAAGAGGTTCAAGATCTTGTTCACGCTATAAAAAAATTGAAAACTAAGGTTTAAAATAATGAAAAAAATCTATGAAATCACCTTCTGCTATTAATTCATAAGAGGTGTTGGATAATCCCCTTGCACTAGAAATATCTTTACACCTTTGCCAACTGATGTTGTTGCACCTAAGTTCACATTTTATGATGGAAAGGGTGAGTCTAAACAACATATTTTATCCTTTTATGTGGCATGCCTTGATTATACCTCTAATGATAAAATTTCAACCAAATTATTTCCAAGGATTTTAAAAGACTATGCTTTGAGGCAGTTCTATGATTTACTAACCCAATCGATAAATGCATTTAAACCTCTTGTAGATTAGTTTTTCACACACTTCTCTATTAATATCACATAAAAGGTTTCATATGCTCAAATTTAAAAAATAAAATAAGAAACCATTGAGCCTATCAATGAATATGTCTTAAGGTATAAGACAATGTTAGCTAAATTACCAATCCACTAGAGGATAAAGCATCACAAGATATATTCAAGAAAAGTTTGCTTTCCCCATTACACAAGTTCATTGTTATCAAAAAATAAAATAAAATTGATGACTTATGTCACATTGTTTTTTATCATGAAATGAAAATTATCTCATTGAATAAATTTTAGTATGTAGCAAACACACTGACTACATCTACATCTCATACTAAGTTTATTATTAAACTAAGTTACAAGGTAAAACCTATCAAACCTAAAAAGGAAACAACTACCATGGTTAATGTGGTGTCAAAATAACCTAATTGTCTTGTCTTATATAATACACAAAGGAGATAATTTACACGCTTACCCAAGGCTCCCACTTAATTACTCCCATGGATTATAGAGTGTCACCTCATATCTCTCCCTCATGTTATAGAGGTTGATATGAGTATACCTCTACCCAAAGGGCATGATGAAAATTCTTATTGTGACTATCACTAGGGCCCTAGGCATTCTAAAAACATATGTTTTACATTAAAACATAATATCCATAACATTATAGATGACAAAAATATTACATTTGATGATCCTCTAAAGAACTCAGTTTCACAACCTAGTAATCACCAGAAATAGAAAATATTTAAAAATATGTTACAAGACCATTCTAAGAAAGATCCAAAGGTACAAATGTCATATCATGCACATCATCCTCCATCACATTATGAACAACTATTAAATGGGATTATTGGTGCTTATATGTGGCATACACCTCCTATGGTTCAGAAAACCTCTATTAATATTGATGATAATGAGATTAAACATGATTAATCAGATCTTCATTCCTTATTCATTTGAGAATACCTTGATCACTAGCCTATATACAATTTTATGATTGATAATGATGCAAGTGATAATGTTTATACCATGAAATTACTTATGCATTTTGGTTATACAAATCATGATTGAAACCCTTCAACCAGATTAATTATAACTTTTAATGGGACCTTACAATAGGTTCTTGGTGAGATCGAATTATCTTTATAGGTGGTTTTAGTAACATAAGTGGTTATTACCTTCTCAATTATAACTTATATAGTATATGGGTGGGTTAAATACATTCATGCCATTTAAGTAATTATAGTTTATGGAATATATATGAACCACTACTTGAATGAGAAAAAAAATACTTAGGTAGTTAGTTATCACACCTACTAAGGTAGATTATCCACAAAAGGGTAAGCAATAAGAAATACACTTTACTTGGTGTCCATTACTTAAGAAACCATTGCATCAGATATCCACAATGGGTTCCAAGCAATTAATATCTACTACACACCAAATTCAAATATACAAAACACCTAAACATGTTTTTATTACTATTATTCCAAAGAAACCACAAAACACTCAATGATGGGTTCTATGAACCCCCATCCCTTATATTATTTCTTCATGATCACAAAGTCCTATTATACATATAAAAATCATCATATATACTATAATGACATATATTATACCTATGCAAGTTCCTTGGTAGTACCACTAGTTTATTATATTGGGTTCCCATTGGGGAGATAACTACGAGCATCCATTGGATGAGTTCATAGGATAGTAATTTCACATAATATATATATATATATATACCCAAAAAATAGCAATAAATAAAAAATCCTAAAATATTTTTAGTATTTACATGTTTTATTGGCTCCATGGCATATATGTTGTTAGTTCCATGTTAGTGGATAACATATTATTTATTTATATATACACATGTGTTTCATGCAATTTTGAGTTTGATACATACATACACATATACATGATATATTCACTTTAGTATGCTGGACCATCTCTCTACTCATGTCTGTTAACATTGGGGGCATCTATTTATCATGATAAACACATGTTATATCATTTTATGATCATTTTACATTATCATGGTTGAGATTATATACTTACACATGCCTTTATCCATGATTATATCTTTTAAAGTGTACTTGATATGATATTTACTTAATTTTTTTACAAACAAATATATCTAGGGGTTAGTATGCTATGTTTATGTTGGTTGCTTATGATTTCCATTTATGCACTTCCTTGAGTGTCTTGTATTGATTATTGAGCATTTGAATATGATCCATTGTTTACAACCCCCATTCCTTTGTTTTCTTACTTTTAAATTTGTGAAACAAATCCCAAAAAAAAGTTTCAAATTTTTCTAACATAGTACACAACGGAATCATGTGTAGAACCCACTATGCCACTCTAGCCTACATGACACATCAACATGGTCCTAAACTAGAAAAGTAGGCAAACTATAATGGATTAGATTAGGGAGATACTTATACTAGGATGACCATCACCATAGGATTCCATCGAGAAAAGGGTTACTTAAAGTGTGAAACACCATTCAATGGGTATTAGTGTATGAGCTCACACTTATAACCTTTAAATATTAGAAGGCAATCAGTTTCCCCAGCAAACCATCTAGGGATCCTTAGCCTAGTATAAGAATCTGAAAACCCTATATGGTTATGATCTATCAACTCACTAGGAAATAATATTCACTCAGGCCCATGGGTACCCTTAATAAGGATAATGACATAGGGTAAGATTTAACATAACAATGGGTTATATCACTGGTTATAATTAAATAATTAATCTTGGTAACAAGGAGGTAATATAACATATACAATGGGTCTAAAGGAGGAGACCAAGGTACCAATAATCCAAATTTTGGCTTAGCCAACCTTAAAACCCTCAAGGGTCTATGAGAAGTTATAATAATCTACCACCAAGGTGACCCATCACAAACTCATGAACATATAAATTTATGTTCTCATAATCAAGGACCAGTTCAAGTTTTATCCCATAAAACTATGATGAGATGATTGAATATTTTAGGGTTTATTACACCCAAAATCCATCACTTTTTGAATGCCATCTCACCACATATGGTCCAATAGGTGGAAAATAATTATCATGACATGAGATATTCCAAATTCCTAAATTTTGACATTAATGTTTGATGTCCACCAAACCATAGTACATATGCATAAGGGGGCATAACATCCTCAATAGATCCACTAGGCAAGCACAAACATGTCTATGGGAATTATTACCCAATACAAGATGAAAACCAACTATTAGAGTGTACCATTATTACTTATGTTATTCGATCAGAAATATATGAATGAATTCACAACCAAAAGGGTCCTCACACTCATAATTCATTCTACCTCTTTAATTAATAAAAATAATTAATTTAACCCCATGGAGTAATGGCTCATTTGAATGAAAATTAAGCAATTAGTTTAATTATAATGTCATAAATCTAGACCTGCTTTGGCCAAATTAATGGGTAACTAGTTACCATAAAGGCATTGCTTCCACATGGCCAATCAGGCATACCAAGAGCAATGTACCAATATATAATACATTGAATAAAGGATAAAGTCATAATTCTAGATAAAAATCATTTAATAAGGTTGATTTCATTCGATCCCAAGCTAGAAATATCCAAAATGATTAACTTTACAGTTAACTATGGCTTCATGATTACACTACCAAAAAAATGTGTTTGAATAATTCAATAATACTAATGGTATTATCATGAGATAATGGGCATCCATTAATCAAGATTCACAAGTTAAAATGGAGGTATAAACCACTGAAAGTAGCATTATAAATCAAGTCCCACAAGATCTCAACATAGTGCATTACAATATAGTTGTTAGCACTTTAAACATAATGTGGTCTTTATTATCAATGTGAAAGCATACATATGCAAAATAATCTATACAATTAATTACTTTAGCAATAAGTGTCCTTAAGATTAGATTGCTAATATATATATATATATATATATATATATATATATATATATATATATATATATATATATATATATATATATATTCGTAAATCTTCAAGCATCCCTCAGTTACCGAATATGAATTGAGTAGCATGACCATTTCATGTATATAAATAAATAACTGAAGTTAAAAAAGTAACTTTAACATATGTATAATCATTCTAGCCATGATTATTATAACCTTACTAGCCAAACCACCTGGGTAATTATTCCCAACACCATGGAATTTTAATAATCTACATTAGTCATACATAAGGTTTAGTTACTCAAATACACATCTTCAATAGAATATAATAAATCCTTAACTAATGATGTTGCTCATAGTAAAATGAAATTATATAGAGTACAAAATTTGATAGATTTACATAAGAATACAATTACAAGCCTAAAGGCATAAGCACAAGGAATCCATTGTGATTTCATACAAGTAAAAAAACTTGACCCTATTATTCAATAAAATATATGCCAACTACAATGATATAGCATTACATCAAGCTCAACTAATAATTCTATCACACCAAAATCTTTCCCTGGTTAACAATGAGGTACATGAATGATGCAGGGGCATCCTTTTGGATCCCAATATGGACTAATTTTTTTCTTGATTTTTTCTAGTAGGTTTTTGTTAGATTTATTAGGTCCTAAATTTATGCTAAGAGTTATCAAAGTTAATCCAAGTGGCATAAAATTTGAAATATGGAGTTTCCCTCCAAAATGACACTTTTGAAAATTTCAATTTCTTGAGCTTTATAAAAAGGGTTCCATGCATTATATGAGGTTGGTATAGTTGTAAAACATGTTCATTATATGTCCTTGAGGTCTTAAGAAAAAATGTCCTAAGTGTCTTCTTAGTCTATAGGGAAAGATCATACATTGGTTATATTGTTAAAAACATACAAAATGCAATGTACTTTCAAGTAACCAATGTAGGAAACCTCCAAGATTTAGTTATGTTATTTGTAAAAGGTGTTGGAGTTAGTTTTGAAGGATTCTATATGTATTGCATTTGAAGGAGAGAATGTGAAGAAAATAATGTAATTTGATGAATAAAGAAGTTTGTATTATGAAAATTTTGAGTTTCTTGACATGGCATGACTAAGTTTAAAAATTCTACTTGATTGAACCATTTAACATGGTAAGTGATTTGATATTATTATTCATCTTTATTTTGATTTTAATATTCAATAATTTAATTTAGTAACTTTTTTGATAAGTTTCAACTTATCTCATTGGGAGAGACAACCAGTCCTATCGATAGAGAACCAATAGTCACAGTCCTATCTGAATAAATTGGTTTAGCATTTGATCTTTTCAGATACCTGTACCCTATGGATAATTGGAAAGGTAAAAAAAGTTGAGTATAAGGATTGGAATTGATTCAACATACATAGTGATAAATTGAATAAGATTGTTTTTTTATAACCAGGTTTGTTTATGGAAATCTACAGTTCACCCATAATTAAATCTGTACTTAGTATTTTCTTTTGTTTTGAATCTTACTGATTAAAAAAGGGCCTTTGGAAAGGGAATAAGTTAGTCTTGGAATTTATTTAGGGTATTTTTAATTACTAAAAGGTTTTGAGTATTGAAAAGATAGTGAAACAACAAATACCCTATGCATACCCTATATTCTGTCAAGGAACATAGCAAAAAATGACTAAGAATGGTTAATGGAGATTGATTTGAGAATTTTTAACCCTAGGTTATTAAAGTAAAAAGATTCATATTTCCTAGACATAACTTTTAAAATAATTGGTTTGTTTTTAAATCCTTCATAGACCAAGATATGTAATTTTCATCACTCTCTGCCTACTTAGAGATCCCAAACCCTGTCAACTAGGATTTTATCATTTCGAGGAAAATTAATCAATGAAAAATATCAATTTTTGGTCATATTATGTATTTTGATGTCCCCTAACTAAATAAAAAAATTTATAGATCATACTATACCTATAGTACGGATTTATATCTAGTGATCTTGGATAAGGGCTAAAGAGACATTGTTTGGAAGAGCTACAAGAGAGAAAAGTGACTTAGACAGAGAGATAGGACATAAAATTTGAACCACATGTGCATTTAACTAAGATAAAGGATATTTTTATATTGTAAAGTCATCATAGTGTGTACTTTTTTAGTATTAACTCATTTGCAATCAAATAGGGCTACAAGGAAAGCTTGTTTTTAAGGAAGAGTTGCATAAGGGGTAAGTGGGTGTTGATCTAGTAATTCGCATGGTTGGTGAAATCTTAAACCTAAGACAAGAAGAAATATTCCATTATTCAAGTAAAATAAAGTGAATACTTTTGAAAGCTTTGCATCAATTACCTTCAATAGGTAATAATTAAATTAAGAAACCTAAATAATAAGAGATGGCCATATGAATAAAAATCCTACAGTAAAAGGGGGTAAATTATGTGTCAGCATAACACTGATAATGTGAATATATTTTTGAATGATTAATCTAGAAAATAATTTCTAATTTTAGATATAATCCCAACAAGAGGGAAAACAACCATGATCCTAATTCCTCATTGATCAACCATGGGCAACCCATAAACTACTATTGCACTATTTTTATTTTTAATAAATAGTCATCAATGCACCAATATATAACACTTATAAACAAGTAGTAATAATTGAAACCAATGTAGGTTTTATAAGACAAGATAAACCATGCATAAACAAGCACATAAATGGTTACAACAACCCATAAATTTCCATTATCATCTCAATCATAGCTAGCCCAAAAACTTTCAACATTTCATTTCTTTCCTCATAAAAGTGCAACAATCCAATGTATATACTAAGAAAACTAAAATTACATGGAAAATTATTTCCTCTTACCTAATATATAATCTTAAGCACTTTCAGACACTAATAAAGGACAAATAATTTCAAGTGTAAACCATGTGAGTAAGGCAATATAAATGTTAGAACTTATCATTTCATGAACAACCTCTCACAACCATCCCTTATAAAAATTAACTCATAATGTAAGCAATACTACCAATAATGCAATAAAATCAATGTCAACATATCTACATAACATCAATTATGTCATACCATACACAAGCACAACTAAATGGATACACATAAATTTACCACTTTTCCATCTTACATACCCAACCATATAAATAATAATAGCCATAATATCAACACGTTCCCATCCAAATAATCAAGAATCATTTATTAATAACCATATAAACATATTATGGATGCACAATAGGTAAATCATCTTATATGTTACTATCTAGTGTTATTTTTCATAGTTGACCATTTAAGCCACAATCTTGTCATAAAAGGAGTAAAAACAACTTAGCAATAAATATAAGACTAATCATTATTTTAATATGGGAGCCTATGCCAATAGGCTGGAGTGTTATATGTGGAGTCATAAGAAAAGTCTCAATAATTATATAGGGTTACAACCAAGGTTTTACACTTGAATTTAAGGCAATCAAAGTTGAAAATACCTACTAAATTTCATAATCAAGAAGAATATCTGATATGGGGATGTGTAATATCAATATTCTGATTAGTCATAATAGTTTTCCTTCCAAGTGGTAATATGAGAGTTTTACCACATCATCAGCATGTAATGAAAATACATATAGATTTTTTCAAATAAACCCTCAATTTTAAATATTAAAATAATAATGTTTCTCAAATATAAAGCAACCCATAAGTCAATTAGGCTACAACCATATACTCATTTTAGCATATTAATTTTAAGCAACCAACTACTTATTTAGAAAACTTAGAACATAATAAAATGGTTTCAATGTAAATTCCATCCATACAACCCTCCTACACCTATCCATGACATAGATCCATGTGGATATGATAAATCATATTAACATATATGTATGCCCCCCAACATGCTTCTCAAAGGGGTTTGATAAAATAAAAATAAAATTTATTTGACAAAATGAAATCAAGGGAAAGATATTCTCATGCCTGGAAAAGAATAAATATAGGGTTTTTGATTTAAATGTGACCTCCCATTATGGTACAATACTAGTAACAATAGCTTTTATGGCATACCCCTATGCCTAGCTCTACCTCTTTCTCACTCATCGCTATCCTTCCTCTCCTATAACCTCTCTCTCCAAAAATATTCAATGGCCCAATTGATGGTCCAATGTTGACAACCCAAACCCTATAAAATATCCAAGGGATCAGTACATCACACAATAAAAAAAAGGGAGTTGTTAAAATTGTGGTTAGAGGAAAATACATTTTTAATAGCATATTGATTTACAATAAAGAGGGTCCAAATATTCCTCTATACAATCCCTACTCTCCTATTCATTTTCCCTTCAAACCCCAATGTCATTCTCCCAAAAGGGGGGTTCAATGCTCTACATAAGGAACCAAAAATTAAATAAAATAAAATGATAACCTACCCTATTAACCCTAGCACCACTCTATGTAAAGTTTAATTGTTAAACAAATCTATGGCTTGAAGGCTATGCCCAGCATTGAATTTATATAAGGAGGAAACACAATTTATGTTATACATTTACTATTTATTTCCATCCTAAGAGTAAGGAATCCCAACCAAAGAATGTGGATAAGGAGGAGGGGATAATACATTTTAACATTTTCACTTGTTTCCTACATATACATTCAACACATGCCCTCCTTAAAGTAATATGCCAAGACAATACATAAATAATTACAAAAACATAATATGCAATTGCCATGCATTTATAAGATAATACTGCCTCACAAAACTTAAATAGTTTAATTCTTTTTTTTTATACTTGCTACCTCACACAAGTTTTCAACGACACCCTATATCCCAACATCAACCAAACTCAAACACTTAAAAACTTTTAGCAATGTATATCAAAATGTATAAAGTATGAGACAAAACAATATGTCCTTCAAAATTCCTTTTGTAAAAAGGAACTTAATAATTAAAATTCATTATAGACACACACACACACACACACACACACATGTATATATACATATACATTCATGCCAATGATTCAAAAAATGAGAACTCATAAGCTTTCAGGGCATGACAACATAACCTCATCATGAATAAATATATATGTTCATATATATATATATATAACATAATTAAATCAATTTAGAGCTCTGTTTGGGTGGAAACTTTTTGTTCAATGACCTTCTTCAAACAAGAAACATAAAATATTGCGTGTATGTGAGATGAATGAGGTAACTCGAGCTTGTAAGCCACACTTCCAATTTTTTGTAGAACCTAATAAGGGCCATAATACTTAGGAGCAAGTTTGTTGTCCTTTTTCTATTGCTTCAAGGACATCTACTTGTAAGGCTGCAAATGAACAAATACCCAGTCACCCACCTCAAAATTTTTCTCACTACGGTGTTGATCTGCTTGTTGCTTCATCCTATTTTGTGCCAAGGCCAAATTCTCTCTCAAACTAGCCAAAACCTCTTGTTGATGTTGAATGTGTTCTTCCACATCTCGAACCTTGGTGTGCACCTTTAATGAAGAAGTGATGGAAGGTGGATGGTAACCATATAGTGATAGAAATGGAGAGATTTTAGAAGAGGTATGGAAAGATGTGTTATACCACCATTTTGCAAGTGGTAGCCATTTGACCCAATGTTCTTGTTTATTTGATACAAAACAATGGAGATACCCCTCTAAACATTTTTTAACCACTTCAGTTTGTCCATCAGATTGGGGGTGGTAAGATGAGCTATGAGCTAGCTGAGTACCCAAATAAGAAAATAGTTTAGTCCAGAAATTACTAGTGAATATAGAATCATGATCACTTACAATTATTTTTGGGGTTCCATGTAATTTGAGAACTGCTTCCATAAAAATAGCCGCTACTGTACTTGCTGAAAATGGGTGTGAGAGAGCACAAAAATGGGCATATTTTGTAAGCCTATCCACAATGACCAAAATAACATTCTTACCTTTAGAACAAGGCAACCTAGTGATGAAATCCATGGAAACCTCCTCCCACCTTTGACTAGGAATTTCTAACGGTTGTAACAAACCTGGGGTCTTAACTGTTTCACCTTTATTCTATTGGCATATCAAGCATTCTTCCACAAACTTTTATACATCTCCCTTGAGTCCTTCCCAAAATAATTATTTCTTAATTCTATGATAAGTTTTCAAGAACCCTGAGTATCCTCCAATTGGAGATGCATGCAACTCTGCAAGAATCTTATGCTTAAGCTCTAAATTTTTGCACAAGTATAACCTACCCTTATACCATAGGACATTACCTTTCCATTCAAATTTGTTAGAGGATAAATTATTTTGCTGGAGATTCTGAATCAAAACCTGTGTATCCTTGTCTTGCTCCCATTCTAACCTAGCTTCATCCACCCAATCTACTTGCAATATGGACATTACATAAAGTAATGCGTCTGTGGATGCATCCCATCTAGATAGTGCATCTGCTACTACATTATCTTTACCCTTCTTGTAGATGATTTCAAAATCATAACCCAACAATTTTGGTTACCCATTTTTGTTGTTCCTCAGATGATAATCTTTACTCCAAAAATTATTTGAGACTATCTTGATCTATTTTCACCTTAAAGTGTCTACCCATCAGATAAGGCCTCTATTGTTTAACTGCATGAAGACTAGCCATCATTTCTTTGTCATAGATAGGTTTTTTTAGATTCTTACCTTTGAATTGATGACTTTAAAATGTAATGGGTCTTCCTTCTTGCATTAGCACTACCCCTAATCCAGACCCAAAAGTATCACATTTAACAGTGAATGTTTGTGAGAAGTCTAGAGTAGCCAAAACTGGAGTGGTGCACATAGTTACTTTAGTTTCTCAAATGCTTTAGTGGCATCATCATTCCAATGGAAAGCATCCTTCTTTAATAATGTAGTGAGTGGAGCTGCTATGCTGCCATAACCTTTCACAAATCTTCTATAGTAACCTGTTAGTATAAGGAACCCTCGAAGGTTTTTGAGAGTTTTTGGCATGGGCCATTCCATTATCACTTTGATCTTCTAGGGATCAACTTTGACCCCTTCATGGGAAACAATGTGACTGAGGTACTCTACCTCCTATACTCCAAAATCACATTTAGATGGCTTCACATAAATTTGGTGCTTCTCCAAAACTATCAACACCTATTTCACATGTTGCAGATGTGCTTCCCATGTCTGACTATAAATCAATATGTCATCAAATAAAACTAGCACAAACTTCCTTAAAAAGGCCTAAAAATAGTGTTCATCAATCTCTAAAAAGTAGATGGTGCATTTATAAGACCAAAGGGCATTACCAAAAACTCATAATGGCCCTCATGTGTTCTAAAAGTAGTTTTATGAACATCTTCATCCTTGATTCTAATTTGATGGTATCCTGAGCGAAGATCCAATTTTGTGAAATAATTAGCACCATGCAACTCATCAAGTAAATCATCAATTACTAGAATAGGAAACTTATCTTTGATGGTGTACTTGTTGAGTTCCCTATAATCTGGGCACATCCTCCATGTGTCATCCTTCTTCTGCACCATGACCACTGTTGATGAATATGCACTTTGGCTATGCTTGATGATCCCTGCCTCCAACATCTCATGGACCATCTTTTCAATTTCAATTTTTTGTGCATATGGATATCTATATTTTCTGATATTTGGTGGTTGACTACTTGGAATTAGTTGAATGGCATGATCATGTTCTCTTTTTGGTGGTAGTCCTTTTGGCATGGCCCTAAAAATAGATGAGTGGCCTTCAAAATTTATTTGTAGATCAGGATGTGTAGATACCTGTGTGGGTTGAACATCTATGGAGCATAATCATGTAATAATTCCCTCTGCCCCCTTTTTTATCATCTTGGTCATCTGATGTGAACTAATCAATTGTGGAGATTTTGCATGTAATCCATGTAGTTTAATTTTATTACCTTTATAATGAAAGTGAATGAATAGTTCTTGGAAGTTCATCTCAATGGTACCTAAGGTTGTGAGCCATTAGACTCCCAAAACAATGTCTGTGTTACCCATGGGAATAGAAAACATAGGAGAGTCGAGATTGTACCCACCCATAGTAAGCTTAATACTATGGAATTTGCCTAAACAATTAATTGTGCCACCATCTGCAATCATGACCTACAATTCTAGTACTGCGTAGATGAAACAATTGAATCAAGTGGCTAACTTATGGTTTATAAAGTTATGTGTGCTCCCTGAATCAATCAACACTGTTGCCTTCTATTTCTTGAGGAACCCCACTACCTTAAGAGTTTGTGGAGTGCTAATACGTGCAAGTGCATGACAAGAGATTGTAGGTTGGGAATCTTCAGGCACCTCCTCTATATCTTCCTCATCATCATTGGAGGCATTATCTGCTTCTTCATCTTCATTTGGTCCCTCAACATAGAATAACTTCTTCTCAGCACATCTATGTCCTTTACTCCACTTGTTATCACAACCAAAACATAATCCTTTTGCACGCTTCTCTTCCATTTGTTGAGGGGTCAATCTAGTAGGTGGAGGAAATGTTGGTGATGATATGCTACGATCTTTGAAGTGAGTGAATGGCTGCTTCTTGTTAGCTACAAATTTTTCCTCGACTCTACATGCTAGGATAATAGAATTAGAAATGTTAAGTGGATTAAATGTGCATACCTCATGTTGAATGTGGTCCTTGAGTCCACCCAAAAATAGGTCATTCAAGTTTGCTTCAAAAATTGTCTCTACACGTAAGGATAGGTTCTAAAAATGATGAATATAATCCTTGACGAAGCTAGTTTGTCACAATTTTACCAGTTGGCTAAAGTAATTCTCTGTCACACTATTGCCATAGTGTAATTGTAGTTCCTCTGTAAAAACTGACCAGGTGACATTTTGAGTCATCTTTTTCTTTTAAGCACACAACCATCGATACCAAATGAATTGATCAGGTTCAAGATATAAGGATGCCATGGTAACCTTCTATCTACTTGGAATCTGATGTAGGTCAAAAAAAACTTTCCATTTTTTTGAGCCAATTGAGTGGATCTTTTCCATTAAATTTGCACATATCCACCTTTGGTAATTGGTTCCTTTGTGGCCATGGAGTTAGATTTGAAGTAGACTGGTTAGGAGAACCACCCTAGTGGGTTTGTGAAATAAAGTTAGCTTGATGATTTGACTAATTAATGTTCAAAGCCATCATGATATCTCCCAAACTATCTTGTATGGATTGCATACTAGATTGTATGTCTTGCACCTCACTCTAAATGCCTTGCACACTATAGTCAAGTTGGCTCACTTTGTGATCTATGTCAGAAAACCCTAGTACAAAGGGTCTAGTACATCCTCCTTCTAACTACATCTCAATAACTAACTCAGAAATTTTTTTCTAATATTTCCAAAAATGTAAATAACTCAGAAAAATTCTTTGAATTGCGCACTATAGAGCAATTTTATGAAAAATCATAAAATAGTGATAACTTTTTAAAACCAGATCCAAATGAGTTTAAATTTTAATGGAAGATTTATTTGATAATTTCTCATCTCTAGTAAAAATTTTGTATATAAATTCACAACCATTATTTATATATCACAAAATTTAAAAATTTAGTGTTCACCCACAAGATTGCCCAAATCACAGCTCTGATACCACTTGTAATGAAATTACTTCAAGAATTAAGTATAAAAATATAATTATATCCAAATATGACTGAAATATATCCAATTATATGATAATAGATAAGCCACTTCAAGGGGGCAACCTCCACAAGCTTCAATAAGAGCAGAATTCACAATCTGATGATAAATGATTACCCACTACCTCCTATATATAGTCTATCTAGGCCATGGTTACTCCATAGGCCAACCTAATAATCAAAAGAAAGCATAGATAATTGTAATATAATGTCAAATAGGGATGATTAAGCCACAAGTCAGCTAATACTATCCTCATACATGTGATAGGTTAGGGGCGTAGCATGCATATTGGTTTACTATTTTTGGAAACCTAAGTGTTTAATTTCCTAATTAGTAAAGGGTCTAGATTAATCAAGAAAACATGTAATATAGTATGCCTAAATTAACCTACTAATTTACTAAATCTATATTTGATCAATTAATTACTAAAAATTGCAAGCAAGGGGATAAGAAGTGAACTTAGCTGATTTTTGGATTGAAATGAAGGAATTTAGAACTATAAATCGATGAGCTAACTGGGTAGACTATCAAAAATAGGACCCAAAAGTATATTTTCTACTTGAATGATAACACCAAAAACTAGACACTTTAGGGTCTAGCACCATAGTCCTATTTTTGGTGCTACAGTCTTTTTGATCTACTTCTTTTAAGCTTTCTAAGTTCTGTTATGATGCTTTTGGAGGCTCTGTGTATGAATTTACAAGTATTGATCATCTATATAACTCCATGTGCAACTAATTTTGTATCCTAAGGTCTTAGTTCCTCCTTAAGCTTGATAAATTATCTTAAATCAATTATAAAAAAGGGTTAGTGTGTATTATTCACTAAATGTGCAATCACACCCCATGTGTGGGTACATTGCCTACATACCAATACTCTGAACAGGTATCAAGGCCAATGTATTTATCCCAAATTAAATGTGTATTATGTAATTCTATGTATGAAATACAAGTATTCTCTAAATTTGGGCAAGCTTGAGATGACTCATGACTTGTGTGAGAGATTGAGTAGGCTAGAAATAACAATGGTTAGTTGTATGCAGAGAATAAGAGGATTTGCTTGAAGGTGTTTAGTGTATTTCTAGCTTGTGCCTTTTGAGTGATTGGAAACCCTTCTAAATGACCCTTTAATATGATTTTATAGGGAAACTAATGATCCTAGGTTAGATGACTTAAATTTAGGCCAATAGGGAAAAAGATAAGGAATGAGGGAAATCTAACTGTTTGAGGCTAAGAGTGACTTGGATAATAGCACCAAAAAGTGGACACACTAGGGTCTATCACTATAGTCCAACTTATTGTGCTAGTGTCCAAGGGGAAAGGGACCCTAAGGGATAGGACTATGCTTGGGAGAGGATTTTGGGACAACTAGGGCTGAATTATGAAGGCTTTAGATGATTGGGGAATAGTAAAAAACATGCATAGTGGGTTGTGTAAAGAAGCAAGAGAGACCTATGGTTTGGGTGTCACAAGTCATGCACAAGTTGTATAAATTGTATTTTTATGTGATTACATTTAACCCCCCCCCCCTTATTATAAGTATGTAGTTAAGTTAAATACTAGGATAAAGGAGAAAAATAGAAGTGTACCTAAACTTACATGTGAGGCTAAGCCCAAGAAGCTGTGTGATGTTGGATTGTGTATAGTGAGAGCACATTGTAATATGTAAATCTGCAAGTAAGTAAAGTGAAATTAGATCAATTCTTACTAGATACATTATATCTAAAATAATAATGTACAAATTTGGGTAATGAAAGAGAAAGGAATGAATACACCTCATCAAGTATGTAAACTAATACAAAACCTATTATGCTATTGGATTATGTTGAGTGATGCTAGATGTATATTTGAACCAAGATTTATATTGCTAGATGAGATGACTGCTCAATCCCCTAGAAGGTGGCTCAAGAATATAAAGTTAATCCCTTTAGATCTATCATCACTAACTATGTGAATTTAATGAATCATGCATGTGTTAATCAATGTCCAGACCATGTATCCAATCCCTCTAAATAGGTGGCTCAAGAATATAAAGGCTAGCTAGTCCTTTGGATCCATCATTGTCACATGATGTGAAGTTGAATAGAAAGGTACTGGTATAAGCTAAATTTCATATGAGATGGCTCATGAATCCCATGAATGTGTTATAATCTAATAATGTTGGCATGGGTAGCTGAATGTAACTAAAAACTAGGCTAATGTTGGCCACTTTGAAAGATGGAGATTGGACTTGTATAGAAGCCCCTCCAAAACTAGAATCAAGGCTTAGGAATCCACTTAGGAACTTGGGTATATAAGAAGCAAACCTGTATGAAAAATTACTTTAAAGTGATGCCAACAACCTACAGATGGATTAAGGCATGTAAATACTACGGAATATGCAAGAAAAATGTACTAAACTCAAAAAAGAGAAGGCCCATGTACTCTGCACATTGCCCTCAATAATTGGTGTCTAAAACATAGATTATGAACTAAAAGTTGTATCAACTACCATGTTTGAATTGTAAGTGAAAACCCTCATGACATGCATGATGCCCACTGTATCTAGATTCTCTAAGCAAATAAGTCCTAAAAACTATTGTATTATAGACTGTACTTTTATGGCAAAACTATGACTAAACTCACCCCTCTACCTGATTCTAGAAAATCTAGAAATTTTTTTATCTAGACACTAGCACCAAAAATTGGACACTTCAAGGTCCAATGCTATAGTCCCATGTTTGGTGCTATTTTCCAAAGCCAAAAGTGAAAACTAGACCATGTTCTTCACTATCTACCTGATCTAGCCTACCAATATTGAATTATATAATCTGGACTATGTATTTTAAAATTGTTTTTTCGACCGTTTAGGAGCTCTGATCTCTATGACAAAACCCTTGTTTTTTTCCCCCTCTTTTGAGGGTAGGAATAAATACCCTATAATGACTTCCCTTAGAAGAATAATCTCTATAAGTGTGTTAAGTTATGAAAATGTTTGATATAGTATTGATATTCATGATCTCAAGATATAGAGAGAGTTGTATAAAGAGATTGTTAGATCCACAGGGGTATACCTAGATAGATATAACAATGTAATAACGTGTGCATAAAAATATATCTAGAATGTACAATTTTAGTTGTTATTTTTTTAGTAGCATGGAGGGATGGAGCATGATGTCCATCATGGCATCCAAGAAATAAGATAAATGCATGATTGGAATCATGGCATTATACATACAAAGAGAAATAATTAAGAAACAAACTTACAAAGCAAGAAACAAGAAACATACAAGGGTGGACAAGGGGCCAAATAGACATGAAAGGCATACAAGGCATGTTTAAATGCCACATACACATTTAATGGGAATAAGCAAAGATTGGTACAAGGGCCACAAGCACATAAAAGGCACACACACAGGACATTGGCATATGTCCAAAGGCACACACAATATAGATAGAAGCAAAGGACATTGGAAAATATCCTAAAATGCAAGTAGGAAGCAAAAAAGAACTAGAAAATATAAACACATCTATATAATCAAAGCACAAATGGAAGCATGTAAAGTACCAAAAATATAAACAAGCATATAACTATGGAAAGTAAGAAGCAAGAGTATACAATATATATGGTACAAGACTAATGTATATGGTATGAAATATAAAAGTGTGATAAATGTTATTGGATGTCAATGTAATATCTATGTAATCAAGTAAGCTACATACTAAAAAATATGTCTAGAGTGTGTAGTTTGAGAATGACATAACCTGGATGGTGTAGTCATGTAGAGTGTGCTCCCATTGGGTAGATGTATTGATGTGTAGCTAGAATGTAGAAGTAAGATTCCCCCTTGATGGGTGGAGTAAAGTAATGAAGGATCTAGATGTACTACACACATGCAAAGAAGATTAATTAAATCATGGTAATATAGATAAATTGATAAACAAGTAGCATAGAATAGTGTGATGTAAGTCTGGTATAGTGTTTTAGCATTGTAAGAACATAGATGATGCATACAATTGACATATATTTTTGAATTTTTTTTATTGTTTTTGTATTTTTTGAATAAGCTATGTACAAAAAATACTATAAAGGAATGATACTAACTAATGAGTCTTAGATGAGACCCCCTATCATGGTGTCTAGTATCAAAAAGTGGAATCATGCATGATCATGAGACACAATGGAATTGCTGAGATTGAGGATCTAAAATCTAGATATGTTGTAAATGCTCTAAAATCTATTAAGTATAAACTGACTGTAGGGATCCTCTATAACTCTAATAATTAGATGCAACTATGGGCTCTTAGGAACCCATCTATAAGTAGGAGAAGATCTCTTAACATGTGCTCAATGTGTAGATGCATGAGATCTCAATGAAACTACTATAGGTGTGAAAATTTTAGCTAGAAGCTATCTAGAATCTCAAAGCTATGGAGATGTATGGACCCTCTATAATGGTGATGGAGCTAGAACTAGTACTAAAACTAAAACTAGCTTTAAAACTAAAATTGGCACTGAATCTAGAAGTGGTAACTCATATGGAACTCCAATAACTATAATAACTTGATTAGTGTGAATGAATTTCATGCATCAATGCACTATAGATGGAATTGCTTAGAGTTTTTGTATCTAAGTTCTACCAAGTAACATGTCAAAGACTCTTATGCTAGGAACTATAGTGAATGGGGTGGTCATGCATGTAGGACCAACCTATAAAGGGATGAAGATATCACCCAATGTAGTCTGACTATGTCCCTTAAATATATTGATAACTATATTTTTTAGAGTGATATCCTATTTTGTATACCCCAAATGTTGTAATAGTGGCATAGTACACATGTTAACACTAGATCCATTGTCAATTAGAACACTGTGAATGGAATGATCATGAATAAAAGATCTAATGAAGAGTGCATGATAATATGTCATCCTTGATAATCTCCTACTCAAAAAAGGTAATGGAAGGCATAACTAGAAGGCTAGAATGAAAGGTACCAATCATGTGGCTCAATGGATGTGAATCTATTTCTGGTGCCTTGTATGTAACTAGTGGAGGATGTGCTTGATATGCATGATGTACATCTAATGTTTCATGTACCTCTAACTTGCCATGCTGTAGAAATAGATCTAAAAATATTTTAAGTGACTTATCATGTGTGGGTTTGGCCTAAGGAGGCTTAACTAAAGTGTCTAGATCAATCTAGTTGGTATCAATTAAATCTTATATCTTATGCCTAAGACTAATGCATCTATTTGTAGTATGGCTTGGTACCTTATGAAAGTTGTAAAATTAATTTTGATAATATCCCCATGGAAGAGGCTTTGGTGGATCAACTTCTCTTATAGAAGGTAGAGAAATGATATTGCATTCTAGTAGCTATTGTAGAACTCTAGCTGGAGAAACTGGTAGATTTGTAAAAGGTCACCGAGGAGGTGTTGATAATGTGACTCTTTGTGGGGGATCTAAAGCCAAATTGACTATTTTTTGAGTCTATCCTTTGCTATTATTGAACTTGATATTATATGGGACTTTGCTGTTACTCTTATTAGTTTATCTGATATACTTGTGTACTTGAGTTTGCCCATTGATATGAGTTTGATTTCCCATTATTTTAAAGTGTGACATAATTAAGTGAAATAAGAGAATATTTTGAACATGATTGTCTCATGCAAAACTAATAGAAGACTTTGCTTGAAGAGGTCCTATAACTCTTGATCTACCATATGGCTAGTCATCTTAGCTAATATGGTCTTATATCTGAGAACATACTCATTGAGAGGCTCATTTGACTTTTATTTTTGTTGTGTAATTTGAACATATGACACCTTATCACTAATGTTAATAATGAAGTGTGCTAGGAACATGTCGATAAGAGGATTGAATGCATTGACTGACTAATTTGGTAGACTATAAAACCATTGTAGTGAATTATCCTTGAGGCTCTTTAGAAATAACTTAGTTAATAACTAGTCATTTGGTACATAATCCAAACATGTTGTGTGAAAGGTTCTTAAATGTGTCTCTAAATCACCCTTGACATCATAAAGAGTGAGCTTAGGTTGTACAAATCTAGGTGGCAAGGGTCTAGTCTCTATATGTCATGCCAAAGGTGTATGCAATAAAGTGATGGAATATAATGCCTATGTAGATATAGTGACAACTTGCTCAAGATGTTGCACTTTGGATTGAAGAGATCAAATTTCTTCCATAAAGGCTACCACATTAGGAGATAGGGATGTACTAGCTACAACTAGTGGCATAGGAGAAGGTTGGGTTGCTATAGGGGGTTGTGAAATAGTTGTCCCTATAGTGTCATATGCAACTAGTGTTTCTATAGTTTGAGAATATTCAACTTGTTTGGCTTTCTTTAGTTCCATGATATATTTCAAGACTTGGCATGATTATGGGGCTATTCCTTGAGTTTTTCTTTGAAGTTTTGTAGAATCAAATATTTATTGAGTATAACTTCATTGTCAATAATGGGTGGAAGTGGATCAAAATTTTGATGTGATATAATATGAGCATCAATATGTGTTTCATAATTATTATTCTCATATTATTCATTATCAAAATCATGTTCATTAAAATTTGTCTAGTTTGGATGTGTAGGATCTATAATAGGAATTGAAGTTGGTTGTTTAGCCATTATATAGCAACAAGTTGTAGGAATCTGGTCAAATTCAGGAGGGTTGACACTAAGTCTTGCACTTCATCTCAAAGGGAGATATGCAAGGAGCTTAGAGGGCATAAAGAAAATAATTTGAAAAATAGCACAATAGATTACATAAAAATAATCTAAATAAGGAACTATAATGTGCATAGAAAAGGATATCAAACTCCAAGTATGTATAGTGATAGCTCAAGATGCAATAGGACTAAGTGTATGCAACTAGGGATTTTTCAAAAATATTATTTTCATAATACTATGAACATTTGAATTTGAAAAATATTTTCAAATTTTAATAATCAATCAAAATTTGCAAAAAAATAAGAGGAATATTCTAGAAAATGACTAGAAATTAAGTGATGTAACTAGGGTTTGAAATGATTTTTTTTCAAAATTAATGAAATAATTTGAAAATTTTACTAAAAATTTGTAGATTTAAACTTGAAAATTTTAGAAAAAATCTAAAAATATTTGTAAATTTACCAAAATATTTTTCCTAGTGGTCTGGAAGTGGTTTCATGCAAAAAAGACCTAGTATGTGGAAACTAGGGTTTGAGTGAATTGTTGAAAATATTGCACTAAATTTGTAGTTTTTTTATTTTTAAATTTTGGAAAAATAAAAAAATATTGAAAAAAATAAAAAATAATTATCCCTAAGGTGTCTAGGGTTTATGTGCAAAAATTTCAAGTAAGTTGGGTTCACCAAATATTTTACTATTTTTAGAAAACTAAGTGTTTAATTTCCTAATTAGTAAAGGGTTTGGATTAATCAAGAAAACATGTAATACAATATGCCTAAATTAACCTACTGATTTACTAAATCTAGATTTGATCAATTAATTACTAAAAATAGCAAGCAAGGGGATAAAAAGTAAACTTTGTTAATTTTTGTATTGAGACAAGAATCTAGAACTATAAATTGATGAGCTAATTGGGTAGACTATTGAAAATAGGACCCAAAAACTAGACACTTTAGGGTCCAACACTATAGTCCTATTTTTGGTGCTATATTTCTTTTGATATGCTTCCTTTATGCTTTTTGGGTTTTGTTCTGATGCTTTTGGAGGCTCTATGTCTAAATTTTCAAGTTTTGATCAACTACAAAGCTTTGTGTGTAACTGATTTTATCTCCTAAGGTCCAAGTTCCTCCTTAAGCTTGATAAGTGGTTTTGAATCAACTATAAAAAGGGGTTAGTGTGTATTATGCACTAAACATGTGATTCTCCTTGAAAATAAAGATCAATTACAATGTATTAATATAATTGCATATGAACATGATTTTCTAATTATTTAATAAAATATTTTAAATTTATCTAAATAATAATTTGCATGTAATATCAACTAAAACTAAATCTATCCTTTTTAAGGCTTTATTTTTTTCTAAAAATATATTAACTAAAAATTAACTAACTGTCTAAATTTAGCTCCATAAAAACTGTTCATGCAAACTAAATTTACATTAATAGTCTAAAAATAGAACTGAGTGAACTACACTTCAACATCACTTTTCAACATACTCCCCCTTAATGCTGAGAGGGCTCACAATTTGATCTCTGAGTTTCAAAAATTGATCCTTTACAACTACCTTAGTGAAGATATCTGCTAACTATTATTTAGTGTTGATGTATCTCAATTCTAATACCTTCTTCTACACTAAATCTTGGATAAAATGATGTTTTAAATCAAAATGTTTGTCCTACTGTGATGGACTAGATTCTTGGCCAATTTAATAGCACTAATGTTATCATAAAAAATAACTATGGGCTGAACTTAAATCTCTCCAATTTCTTCAAGAAGTTTTCTAAGCCATAATGCTTGTGTACCTGTTGAAGTGACTACAACATACTCTGCTTCTATAGAAGAAAGGGAGACTATACTTTGCTTCTTTGAGATCCAAGTAATCAAACCAAAATAAAAAGAAAAATAATTCCCAGATGTTGAATTTTAGTCATCCAAACTACCTCCCCAATCAGAATCACTAAAACCAACAAGATTGAACCTTTTAGAAGTGTAGTAATGAATAACAAAATCTAGAGTGCCTTTCACATACATCAAAATTCTATTGGCTGCCTTCATATGTATTTATGATGGCTCTACCATGTACCTTTAAATAAGTGAAACTGAATAAGAAATATCACGTCTTGTATGAGTTAGAAACATTAATCTTCTAAAAATGCTTCTATAGTCTGTCTTAACAACTCTTTCAGCACCATCATCTCTACACAACACAACTCCATGAGCAACTGGGGTGGAGAATAGTTTACAATCAACCATATCAAATTTCTTCAACATATCTTTAGCATTTTTTGTTTGACAAATAAAAAAATTATTCTCCTTTTGATAAACCTCCATTCCTAAAAAATATTTCATGAGGCCTAAATCTTTCATCTCAAATTCATTCATTGTGGAAACTTTGAATTCATCCTTCATCATAGAATTGCTACCCATATACAACAAGTCATCAACATACAAACTTACAATTAGAATATCATTACCTTCTTGTCTGTAGTAAAGGGTAGGTTCACTCTTACTTATTTGAAAGCCATTCTCCTTAAAATATCCATCAATCCTAGCATAACATGATCTTAGTGCTTGTTTGAGGCCATACAAAGCCTTTTTTAACTTGTAGACATGATTTTCTTTTCTTTGTACTTCAAAACCTTGTGGCTATTCCACATATAATTCTTCTTCTAAGTATCCATTCAAGAAGGCACTTTTCACATCCATATGATGGATGCTCCAATTATTTTGAGTTTCTAATGAAATCAGCACTATAATGGTTTCTTGTCTTGCTACTGGTGCAAATGTCTCTTTAAATCAATGCCATAATTCTGTGTGAAGTCTCTAATAGCTAATCTCACCTTATGCCTTTCAACACTTCCATCACTATCACACTTAGTCTTGTAGACCCATTTGGTGCCAATATTCTTCTTGTCATGTGGAAGATTTTTAAGCTCCCAAGTGTCATTCTTATGAATATAATCCATCTCTTCTTGCATTGATTGCATCCAAACTTCATTAGTATATGCATCTTCAAAACATGACGGTTCAAAATCAGCCTTGGTAAGTAAAGCAAAATTTAGTGTCTCACCTCTTGGATTTTCTTCATGTGCCTGATTTGAAATCCTTTGATAAATGTCACTCAATCTTCTTACCTTCCTTGAAGAACTAGGACTTGAATTTGGACTTACACTTGAAATTGAACAACTAGATGAGGGGTTACTTGGTGGATTTGTAGCACTTGGAATAAAAATATTAGTGGGCTGCCCATGATCAATATCATCCATAGTAAATTCATTTAAAATAGATTTTGACTTCTCCATATGGCCTTTTTGATGACCATAAACTCCCCCTTCATCAAAAATCACATCTCTTGACACAATAAGCCTATTAGTAAGAGGATTATATAATTTGTAAGCCTTACTTTCCTCACTATATCCAACAAAAATACATCACTCACTTTTGGGATCTAACTTTTGCCTCTTTTGATCAGGGACATGAACATAGGCTAAGTAACCAAAAAATTTGAAATAATTAACATTTGGCTTTTTCTCATACCAGGCTTCATACAAAGTCATATGTGGGATGTTGCCTACATATCAATACTTTGAAGAGGGATCAAGGCCAATGTAGTTCTCCCAAATTGAATGTGTATTGTGTAATTCTATGTATGCAATGCAAGTATTTTGTGAATCTGGGAAAGCTTGAGATGACTCGTGACTTGTGCAAGAGCTTGAGTAGGCTAGAAATAATAATGGTTGGTTGTATGCAAAGAATAGGAGGATTTACATGAAGGTGTTTAGTGTATTTATAGCTTGTGCCTTTTGAATGATTACCAACCCTTCTAAATGAGCCTTGAATAAGATTTTATATGGAAACTAATGATCCTAGGTTAAATGACTTCACATTAAGCTAATAGGGAAAAAGATAAGGAACTAGGGAAAGTTGATCATTTGAGGTTAAAAGTGACTTGGATAATAGCACCAAAAAATGGACACCCTGGGGCCCATTGCTATAGTCCAACTTATGGTGATAGTGTCTAAGGGGAAAGGGACCCTAGGGGATAGGTCTATACCTAGGAGAGGAGTTTAAGATAGTTGGGGATAAATTTAGAAGGCTTTAGATGATTGGGGAATAGCAAAAAACATGCCTAGTGGGTTGCGTAAGGAAGTAGGAGAGACCTATGTTTTGTGTGTCACAAGTCATGCTCAATTTATATAAATTGCATTTTTATGTGATTAAACACACACAAACACACACGCGCGTGCGCGTGTGTGTGTGTAGATATATATGTATAAAAATAAGTATGTAACTCATTAGATCTAGACTAGAATGAGTGGTCTAATTATGATCATGATTTAGGTAAATATACACTTACATCTCATCAATTTGGTTACACAAAGATGCTAACTGGAAATCATGTGACATCTTCCCCTCTTTGAAAATGAGTCATCCCAGTGAAAAAATTGTAACTAAGAATCATAATATACTGAAAAGATAATTTGATACTCTTTTCACATAACATTTACAATAATTCAATAGATAGCTTAATAAGAGAAATAACTAGATTTCTAAAATTTAGTAATCATTATCAACATAAAAATCATGCATATGTAGTCTATTAACAAAATAATAATATATTGTCACACATTTACCTTATCATTATAACTAGGAGATTTATCAAACTCACATCATGAGTAAACACACAACCTTATCAATTAAAATTTGCATGCTACCCCTAGGACAACCATGCCCTATACTTAACCAGGCTAGAAAACCATCCTCCCAAACTAGTTTGGTTTCCTTTGTAAGGCCAAGGTGAGAAACACAAAATGTTGTATGCACCCTTTCCAGACATGAAGCTTTGTAAAAAGCAACTTGGATAACATATAAATCTAAAATTGTGTGCCACAAAAGGCAACAATTTTTACTCAAGGAATATTAACACTTATAGTAATAAGTTTTTCTAGCTTAACCTTGCCCATACCTAGGTAAGTTTATCAGTGAACTATTTTTTTTAATGTGGTACTTAAGAATATTACCTAATTCTTAGGCACCTATGTATCTAGACAATCAATCAATTCATGCATAAACATGCATCAAAGACTGCAATTACCTAAAAATATTCTAATATTAATAATAAATGAGTTTTTTAGTACTCTTTATAAGAATAAACTCACAACTATTTACCCAAATAAAGCAATACATAAATTGGAATTCTATCCAAATTATGAATGCATGACCACAATTTTAATATAAAAGTAATTTTCAACGGAACCTTCCTCATTATGAGGAATTATCATCACCTGAATTGACAAGTTTAACAACAGTTGTCTAAAAGCAATCTAATAGATTTTCATAAAATCCTTGGATTGATTTTTTTTATTCCTACAAAATTAAGTCATGTGTGTGTGTGTGTGTGTGTGTGTGTGTGTGTGTGTGTGTGTGTGTGTGTGTGTGTGTGTGTGTGTGTGTGTGTGTGATCATAATTATATATCATTCTATAGAATGTTGAACAATACTACATTCCTATAAGTACGTGGCATTACCACCACCTAAAGTATGTGTGCATACCTATTTCATTCATTCTAGAATAAGAATAAAAAACCATATTACTATGGTCCCTACCACATGTGTCATGTATTCATACATTCTTGGTAACATTCATCATATAATGTCAACAAAAATATAGATTTATTAAACCATGGTTACTTATCTTTCACCACTTACCATTCATGGGCTAGTATAACATCATGTACTAACCACCTTGAATATCAGAGAATCCATACTAGGCATTCACATGCAACCTAAAAGTTCTATACATGTTATCCATAATTTTATAAACTCACATGATGGTTACAAGGATTACAATCCCACCATCTCACTTCACTTATCTCATGACAACATAAAAAAATACATAACATTAATAAAATATACCTGATTAAGACTTAACATTGCTCCTCATGAGCATAAAATCAACATGCATTTCAACCATGTTTAAATTATATATATATATATATATATATATATATATATATATATATATATATATATATATATATATATATATATATATATATATATATATATATATATAAAGGTATGTACAATAATACCTTATACACAACATGGTTACAATCTCTAGTCAACACATGTTAGCAAACTTAGAATATTAATACTAGAACATAATTTATAGGTAATTCAACCCTTACCTCAGGAATAGCACTCTTGACATTAAAAGTCAACATGTGCTTGTATTTCATCAAGTTAAGTCTTGTTGATTTTTCATAAAGGTCTAATTTTCAGGATCAAATAGTGCTTTATACAAAGCCACATAGATAAATTTCACAAGATTGTTTGTGTAACAAACCTCAAAGAGGCAGTTAAAAGAAAAATCAATCTAAGAGGTGACCATTATACATGAATATCCCATGGCCATCATGTGGTACTCATGGTGCACAACCCAAATGAATCAGGTCACTACTTCATGCAAAGGGGAGAAGTGGGTTTTTATCCTACACAAAACTCCATTCCCTAGCCCAAACCTAGTCTAATTATCTTGGATATTGTTTTCTCTTCACCCTAAACCTCCTACTTGCATTAAAACTCAATGCTAGAGAAGTGATGTAGGATCACTCTAAAAAACACAATAACTATACCTTGGTAGATTTCTTATAAAAAGAGGTTGATTCGAGAAGGAAATTTACATCATAAGATGGTACATGATCACATCATAATACCCAATCATATAGATAAACAATACAAATCTTCAAATAAATATGGGGTTTACAAACCAAATACATTCATACAAAACAATAATTTACAAGTTTACATGGTTAACCTAACCAACAAGATGTAAAAATGCTTACACATCAAACAATAATATACATGTACTGAAGAGGAAACAATATTATGATACACATATGGGTCAATAGGTTGGTGGATTTCACCAAGGCATTTCACATCATAACACTTAAACACATTGAAAAGTAAAGTACAAAGTTACATGGTCCACATCAATTTATCTGATGTTTGAATGTCATCCAAGATGACATAAAATATCAAACATGTAACATCATGCTGAGTTTCAAGGATCTCAAATCTATCAACACCTTCCTTTAAGGAAGGTTTTGCTCCAACATAGCCCACAAATATACATCCATGAATCTCAAAAGGTTACCAACCAATTTCACATCTCATGGATTAGATGGCTCACACTATCCTCTAGCAACAAGAGATCCCCAAAACCTCCTCACTTGTCACAGTCACCCTCTAGGCCCTTTAAGATTAAGCTACATACTTGGACCTCCTAGGATTATTATATCTCAATCATCATAAGGTGGCCCACCCATACGAGCCACCTATGATCATCAAAGATGGTTTCATGATTCCAATAACAAGCTCTATTAATACCTTTTTAATTGACTCATGTCAACAAGTCAAAGGTTGGATAACAATGCTTGATTTAACACAACATAATCTTGGGGAAACATTTCAATTATTCGAGGATCTAGGGGAATATTACATCATCAACATGGAAATCATAGTTTCCATAACCATAATATAGTTACAATCACAAAAGACATCCTCATGGATGTAATATATATATATATATATATATCCATGAATATCATGACATTCTCATGGATGCCAAAACTCAATCTAAAAATCAAATAATCATCACATAAATGTGAAAAATAACTAGAGCATCACTACCACCCTATGGGATTAAACACACCCATGATCAAATGACATCATGGAATCAAAATACATATTTACACACTCAATAACCTCTAGCCTGAGTGACAAAACTACAAACTCCTTCATTCAACTTGAGGGGCCATATGTACATGGAAAACTAATCCAAAATTTAGTTGAATACATATATGATTTCAAAACTTAGTATTATAACACATAATACTTGTTTAGTTTAAGAAACCATGATTATAATTCATCCAACCATAACCAAGTTTCCAACCTAAAACCCGATCTATATTTATATTATAAGTTCCTCGCTTGGAAAAAACAATGATCCCAAGCCTTTAAACACAACACTTAACAATTTCTTTGTTTTTTGTAACCTAATAGGTGCAGTAATACATAGGCCAAGCATGAAATTACAATTACTTGCCTCAGCTATCAACAATTTATATCTAGATAAACTTGTAGTTTATCCATAATGAGACTTAACAAAACATGCAAAACAAGGAAAAAGAGGACCTTATAATGTTCTTGCCAAACCATAGAAGATCTACCAATGCCCTACAAGGCCATTTGTTTCAAATATCTATCATGGCACCAAATCGGTCAACCAAACTAACATAAATACATATCTATGAATAAGATAGTTGCATACATGTAACAGTTCAATATACCTTCACAAGGGTTTACCATCAGTACTCCCTAAACGGTAACTTAATTTCAACAACATTGCTCAACCAAGAGAAACTCAAACCTATGGAGACATCCTTACTCTACTTACAACCATGCAGCTTACAAGGGCATGTTAGTCCCTTGGTTCTTGTATCATTGAACTATTTTTAACAACTCAATCGAATAATCAATTTTTTAAATAATAAATTACAAAAATCCTACCTATGAATCACAATGGTTATCATCACCATTCATTATTTATAGCCCCCACCCCCCCAAAAGCTCAAGACATTCCTACGATAAGAGGAAAATGCAAGCTTGATTGATTCACTCACACAGACTAGCTCCATATACCCACTCTAGCCCTCTAAATTAGAGTCAAACCCTTGGTCCTCCTAGGTTCATAATGTTTCAAGCATCTAATGATGGGCTGCCCATACAACCCATCAAAAGATATTGGATACTATTCCCTTTTATTATAAGAGTGAAGCCTATACCACTTATCTCCCACTAACCCACCATACAAGCCAATGGTTGACAAGTGAGGCTTGTCCAAATGCAACCAAAATGGGAAGGGTTAACCCAACAAAGGAAAAGGTAGAGAGCACAATGATCATGGAAAAATTAGACTTTCATCATCCTAGTGTCATGCTAATGATGCCAACTCAATCACATAAGCTATCACCCATATAGGCTGATATACCCATGTATGTATACACATCCTACAGTAACTACATCATCAACTTTTACACCCACCAAAGTAAGTGGCAAAAAAATATCTTAAGTTAATTGATGCTTGGTTAACCACAATCAAGATCCTCACATGTAGTCCAGACCAGGTGCATAACCCATCTCAAATTGGGAAAAACATTAGGAAACATTCTTGACATTTATTGACACATGTTCCTATGTTCCAAATCATGACTTTAATGGATTCATAGGCTATTATAGCCTTAAGATGACTCCTTCCTACTTTTTAGGCCACCCAAGTATCAAATTTTCTCAACATGAGCACCATCTGATTTGACCTTATCATTGATTCATGAATTACTAGATAACTAACTCATGTATATGGCCATTTACACACCTCACTTGGAGTAGCAACTAACAAAACCCAAAAGGTGAATACAACTGAACTTAGTTTAAAAATGAATTAATATCATTTTGAATTCCTAGAAGTAAGAGGAATAAACATTTTCTTCTAATATACTCAAATCACAAGCTCTGATACTAGATGAAAGAACCCTAAATTTTTTTGTGAATTATTAATATAGTACACAATGGAACCACATGTAGAACCCACTATGCCACTCTACTTGCATGACATACCAACACATTCCTACACCAAAAGAGTAGGCAACCCATAATGAATTGGGTCAATGAGATACTTATTCCTAAATGACCATCACCAAAGAATTCTATTGAGAAAAGGGTTACCTAAAGTGTGAAACACCATTCGATGGCTATTAGTGTGTAGGCCCACACTTATAACATTTGAACCATAGAAGGAAACCAATTTACCCATTTAATAACCTAGGGATCCTCAACCTAGTATAAGCATCTGATAACCTGATACAGTTATGATCTAGAAACTCACTAGGCAAGAAGATTCACTTAGGCCAATGGGTATCCTTAATAAGTATAATGACATAGGGCAAGATTCAACATAAAAATGGGTTATCTCACTATCTATAATTAAATAATTAATCATGCTAACAAGGATGTATTATAACAGGTAAAATGGGTATAAAGGAGGTTACTAAGGTACCGATAATACAAGCTTTGGGTTATCCAACCTTACAACCCTCAAGGGTGTATGATACGTTACAATAATACACCACCAAGGTGACCCATCATAAAATTGTGAACATAGAACCTTATGTTATCATCATCAAGGACCAGTTCAGGTTTTATCCCATAAAACTATGATGCCATGATTGAATATTTTAAGGGTTATTACACCCAGACTCCATCACTTTACAAATGCCATCCCACCACATATGGTTCAATAGGTGGAAAATAATTATCATGGTATGAGATATTCCAAATTCCTAAATGCCAACATAAATACTTGATATCCACCAAACCATAGTGTATATTCATAATGGGTTCATAACATCCTTAACAGACCAATTAGGCAAAGATGAACATGTTCATGGGAATTATTACCCAATACAAGATGAACACTAGCTATTAGAGTGAACCATTACCTAATATATGAATGAATTCACAACCAAAAGGGTCCTCACACTCATAATTCATTTTTCATCCTTAATTAAGAACAATAATTGATTTAAACCCAAGGAACAATGATTCATTTGAATGATAATTCAGCCATTAGGTTAATTACAATGTCATAAATCTAGACCTACTTTGGCTAAATTAATGGGTAACCACTTGCTATAAAGGCATTGCTTACACATGGCCAATCAGGGATATCAAGATCAATGTACCAATGTAGAATACATTGAACAAAGGAGCATCAACCTATAATTATAAATAATAATCAGTTAATAAGGTTGATTTCATTAGATCCAAAGCTGGAAATAATTGAAATGATTAACTTTCCAGTTAACTATGGCTTCATGATTACACTACCAACAAAATATGTTTGAATCATTCAACAATAGCAATGGTATTATCATGATATAATGGGCATCCATTAATGAAGATTCATAGGTTAAAGAAGAGGTATAAACCACTGAAGGTAGTGTTATAAAGCAAATCCCATAAGGTCACAACATAGTGCATTACAATATAGTTTTCAACACTTTAAACATGATGTGGTCTTTATTATCAATTTGAAAGCATACATATACAAAATAATCTATACACTTAATTTCTTAAGAAATAAGTTTCCTTAAGATTGTGTGTGTGTGTGTGTGTGTGTGTGTGTGTGTGTGTGTGTGTGTGTGTGTGTGTGTATAATCAAAATTCTTCAAGCATTCCTCAGTTACCCAATAGGAAGTGAATAGCATAATCATTTCACGTATATATGTAAATATATGAGTTAAACAAGTAACTTTAACATATGTATAATCATTCCAACCATGATTATTATAACCTTACTAGCCAAACCACCTACGTAATTCTTCTCAACACTATGAAATTCCAATAACCTACATTAGTCATACATAAGGTTGAGGTACTAGAATAAATAGCTACAATAGAATATATTCAATCTTTAAATAAGGATGTCACTCATAGTACAATGAAACAACTTAAAATACAAAAGTTGATAACTTTACATAAGAATATAATTACAAGCCTGAAGGCATAAGCATGGGGAACCCATTGTGATTTTCAACAAGTATAAAATATTGAACCCATTATTAAATAAAATATATTCCAACTAAAATGATATATCATTACATTAAGCTCAAACAACAATTGTATCACACCAAAATCCTTCCCTGGTTAACAATGAGGTACATGACCTTTAATAGGTAACAATTAAATTAGGAAATCCAAATAACAAGAGATGGCCATATGGATAAAAATCATACACTAAAAGGGGTTAAATGAGGTGTCAAAATAAAGGTGGTAATCTAAGTATCCTTATGAACAATTACTTTAAAAAATAAATTGTACTTAAAGATATAAACCCAATAAGAGGGAAAACAACCATGAGCCTAATTCCTCATTGATAAATCATGGGCAGCCCATAAGCTATTGTTTTACTATTCTTATTTTTAATAAATATTCATCAATGCACCAACATATATCACTTCCAAGCAAGTAGTAATAATGGAAACTAAGGCAACTTTTATAAGACAAGGGTAACCATGCATATAACATGCATATGAATGGCTAAGATAACCTAGAAATTACCATTATCATTTCAATCATAACTAGCCTAATAATTTCAACATTTCATTTCTTTCCTCATACAAGTGCAACCATCCAATGCATATAATAACCCAACTAAAATTACATGGAAGCTTATTTCCTCTTTCCTAATATAGAGTCTTAATCAATTTCAACCACTAATAAAGGAAAATTAATGTCAAATATAAACCATGTGAGAAAGGAAATATCAATGTTATCGCTTATCATTTCATAAACAACCTCTCACAACCATCCCTTATAAAACTTAATTTAGAATCCAAGCAATACTACAAATAATGCAACAAAAAAAATTTCAACATATCTACATAACATCAGTTATGCCATACCATACACAAGCACAACTAAATGGCTACACACAACTTTCCCACTTTTCCATCTTACATACCCAACCATACAAATCATAATAGTTATAATATCAACAAGTGACCATTAAAATTTAAAAACATCATATATTAAGAACCGTATAAACATGTTATGGATGCACAATAGGTAAATCATCCTATACATTACTATCTAGTGTTAGTTTTCATAGTTGACCATTTAAGCCACAATATTGTCATACAAGGAGTAAACACAACTCAATATGAAATATAAGACTAATCATTATTTTAATAAGGGGGTCCTATGCCAATAGGCTATAGTGTTACATGTGGAGTCATAAAATAAGTCTAAATCATTATCAAATGTGAAAATACCTGTTGAATTTCATAATCAAGAAGAATATCTGACATGGGGATGTGTAATATCAATTTTCTAACTTGTCATAATAGTTTTCCTTCCAAAGTGGTAATATGAGAGGTTTGCCATATCATCAGTATGTAATGAAAATGCATATATATTTTTCAAATCAACCCTTAACTTTAAATTTGAAAATAATAATGTTTCTAAAATATTAAGCAAACCATAAATCATTTAGGCTACAACCATATACTCATTTTACCATATTAATTTTAAACAACCAGCCACTCATTTATAAAACCTAAAACATAATAAAAGGTTTTCATGTAAATTCCAACCATACAATCCTCCTACACCTAGTCGTAACATAGATCCATGTGGGTATGATAAATCATACTAACATGGATGTATGCCCCCCAATAGATTTCTCAAAGGGGTTTGATAAAACAAAAAAAAAATATTTAACATAATGAAATCAAGGGAAAGAGATTCTCATGCCTAGAAAAGAACAAATTTAGGGTTTTTACTTTAAATCTAGCCTCCCATTATGGTGCCATACTAGCAAAAAAACTTCCATGGCACACCCCTATGCCTAGCTTTGCCTCTTTCTCACTCATCACCATCCTTCCTTTACTACAATCTCTCTCTCCAATATTAGTCAATGACCTAATTGAT
>JARHVA010001826.1:1922500-2020000 GCA_037957365.1 Torreya grandis | reverse complement strand
TAATACCAAAAGGCTTTCATACATTATCTCTCTATGCCAAATTACTTTTCTCTTAGTCTAACTAATGTTATTCTGATGACTCAGACCTTCTATCATACTCAATATTATAACCAAATTGTCTTATATTTATATAAGTTATTTATTTTTGCCTATAATTTCATCATAGTCAAACTCTTATATCGACAAAAGTGTCATATCCTAACACAAGTGTCTAGTGCTCTTAAGTAATCCAATTTGTAAATGAAACATATACCTATGGTCAGACTAAGTGATTTAATGCAATATATTATGCAAAACGATTAGTATAAATACATGTTAAATCCTCATTCATACCTCACCTTAAAACTTCTTACCTCTCACAAGGAAACTTACAAAAGGCATTCAATCAAACACTCAAGTGACTAAAGCTTCCCTATTTTTCCCCATTTCCTTATAAATCATAGGAAAAACACACTTATAGGTCTAAAATAATAAAGAAACCTCCCATAATACATATTCCCAAGTTATAACTTGGGTCACTTTATTTACTTCTTTATCACACATTGCATCCTTATGGACACACAAGCCCACATATAGGGGACAACTACATGAATATGATACCTTATTCAAAGTAGTGGCCACGTAGGCATAACCCATTGATAGAAGGGTATTTGGGGTTCAAATCAACACCATGATACCACTAACTCATTTTTCCCACAACCACTATGAATATGAATAACTAGGGTTTTACTATTTGATAAGGACTGGTAGACCATGATCTAGATCTGAGCACATCAGAGCAAAGGTGAAACATAACCCAAAATATACCAGGTGTTTATAGCAATATCCATCAAGTATATTGTATTGGATACATGCATCCAAGTTATACAAAAATATCGACATAGCCATCCCAGGTTGATGCAAGTATATGAGACCATAGAGGTATAATTTATAGAATCAAACAATTGATCTAGAATCAAGATCCAATCTATTTCCTTCTTATTTTGGATCTAGATCTATATTAACATCAAAATAAAATAATTATCTTATTTTTATTATCATTAAAATATATAACATAATTTTACTTTCTATTTTTTACATAGCTTAGTGTATAAATTTAGATTATTTGTTATCCAAGTTTGTAAATTAATTGGCCTACTATAGAGATATTTTGTTACCCTTATGCCCTAAGCTCTATCTATCCCTTTAACCTTGAAATCCTTAATCTATATATTAGGGTTAAATAATTAAATCACCTTTAGAATATCTCTAGCTTAGGACTCATTTCCTTAACCTTTCTTGATAATTCCACACTAATTAGATAGGAGAACAATCCACTTATCTACTTAGGGTAGTTATGTCCTACAATAAATAATGACTAGTTTCTAAGTTTGAAATCAATATTTTGGGTCTTATTTCATGTTTTACATGGTTAGTTAAAGGAAATTTCAAAAAGTCTCTCCTATAAAGACACATATAAGGTAATTTTATTATTACTAACTTGGCACTATCTATTGATAACTTATACACTTCTACGTATTGAGAAAATCTTCTCTATTCTACCCAAATTCTCCATCATTCACAAGGATAACTGATAAGCCAAGTGAATAGCCTTATAAATTAAGTCAAGATCTATCATTTTCAAGTACTAAAGTCATATTTTAGCTACATACATATAGTTAAAGGATTAAAATTACACATTCATTCTAGGTGGGAGAATTATGCGAACTTGATTTCCTTAGAGTATTGGATATGTAGGCAATGGTCAATCATTAAGGAGGTGATTGAGGTAAGTTCAACCCATTAAAATCCTTTATTTTTATTAAAATTTTTCATTCTTTCAAGGTGACATAAGGATTTCAAATTCAATAAAAGATAAAAAATAATTTATGTGCGTTTAAATCCTAATTACAATATTTTAAAATTCTCATCATCCATAGGCACAACTACTAGTTTTTATGCACAGTCAACCATAATAAGTCCACAATCAATAGACTTGGGCACACTTTTTAATTTAAACTTATATTGGTCCCTTAATTATACATTTGATCTCTCATTTTAATTTTTTTTATTTTTCTATATTTTTTATTAATATCCTATCACAGTCAACCAAGAAAAGTCTATAGGCAATAGACTAGGATGTACTACACCTCCATTCACTTATAGTGGACCTATCTAGATTATGTGTCTTATCTTAAACTTTAAAAATCACATCTTCTTATTATTTACACTCGTAATTAGTCTAAATATTCAACATAAATTAGTGTGCAAGCTACATATATTATTGTTAGTGTTTTCTAAAATAGGAACTTTACATGTTTAATAAATTGTCAAAATTATAGTAGTTGAATATTGTACATATTTATCATTATGATATTTATATTTATACACATTATAATATATATTATTTTATATAAATATGGTAAAACATATTGGTAAACCTGAATAATGTTTTTTGGGCCTTTCCTTTCCGATTTGGTTTTCCATTTCACCTTTTTTGTCTTACTAGAAACTATGTTCCAATAGTCTTAAAAATCATAGAAGCTATCATCTGAGTAAATCAATTATTTTTTTTCCATAAGATATTATGGGAGGGTTATTTACCTAATGATCAATCTATTATAAAACACTACATATAAATTTTAGTTTCCACATACCTCACAGTATATCAGAAATGCCTAGTTTTTTTTTTCAACCAAAGGATGGCTTAGACCATTTTTAATTGTAGTGTACTAGTAAATAGTTATCCCTAAGAATTTTAATCACAACTTATCATAAATATGGGATAGTATGACTATGTAAATAGTGGTATCCTTTTTATTTAGTGCCTTCATGATCATGTTTGCTATTTATGATTGGGATCAGTATATTTAAGAGCCTAAAAAATAAACACACACTTGACTATTTACACCCTTATTATATTACTTTTTGAAAAACTTCCAAAATATGAAATCATGGTAGATGTTTTTTCCCATTTTTCTTAGTATTACATTTTTTCATTCTTTATAAGTTGTTGTCATCATTAATCAAATACAACAACAACATAAAATCTAAAATAACTAATGTGTAATCTCAAGACTTAATCAACTCATATTATTTCAAAAATAATCCTAAGATATAAGAACCATTAAAGAACACATTTTAAAAATATAACATGACTTGGGAGAAAAAAAAAACTATGGATTAAGAATTTTGTATGGCCTACCATGTATCCTACTGATGGGCTCATCATGACTATTGAGACTAATAAATTAATATAGATAAATAATATGGAGTTAATGCTAAATAATTCATTTAATATTTTAATTCTAATGCATATAATATTAATCCATTTCTATACATGACAAGATATGAGAAAAATAAATTAGCTTCACCTTTTACTTTTATTTCAGATATTCTAGTTACAACCATTCCTTCCATTCTGAGATCAACTCATATAATTACATATGTGCCAACATCACTTGGTTTAAAATTATGTGAAGATAAATATATAATTTAAATAATATAAGGATTAAAACCACAAATGATCATATTATAAACTCAATTAAACCTCAAAATATAGTAATAAATGAAAGAAAATAATAGCATGCACTTACAAAACTAAAGTGCCATGATCCTCCTCCATTTTGATTAAAAGTGATTTGCTCCTTGAATGTGGTTTCTCAATCCTTATTTAATGCAAAGGGTAATTATGCAATGTTTTGGTATGAAAATAGACTTTTGATGTCTTTGATTCACTTAAATTTTTGATAGCATTTTGTTAGCATAAGTGAGGATGATAAAAGTAATGGCTTGCACATTAATTTATAGGCATACAAGAGGTTGATCAGATAGTTGAGGATTATTTGAATAATTCCAATTATTCAAATAATCAACGGTGGATAATTAGTCCTCATATATGATGATGATTACCAATTACACATGTTGTGAAGAAATCATAATTGGTTGAATGAGTCAACAAGAATGGGTCAAGTTATTTGGTTGAGTCATCAAGGAGGTTGAAATGTTCCAAGGTGAATCAAAAGGTGGTGAGGAATTTGAGAAGGGTGATTGGATGAGTCAAAACATGGTTAAGATAAATGTGGATGATGAATAGATGAGGTGGAAATATTTATTATTAATTTTTTTGAAAGGAAGTAAGTGTGTATAATTGATTAATTAAAAATTAATCAATTATTAAAAATATAAAGGGAAATAATGTTAATTTAATTTCAAATTAGGGTTTGAGAAAGGTTAGCACATTAAAGTGAATTTTGACACTAAATTTAGGTATCTACATTTTATCCTCTTTGAAATGATTGTAAATCAATACCATTTTAAAAAATAGAAAATTCAAGTGTAAATTATTGTCAATAAAAAGTTACCCTAGATAAATGAAAATAATTGGGATGATTTCCCCTAGACTGTTCATGAAGGAAAATGGATGAACACTCGAAAGTATTAAAGGTAGATGATAAAGTGTTTAAAAGGAAATCCATGAATAAATTGAAGTACTAAAATTGATACCTTACAAGATTAAAATATGTGAAAGGATTTACCCCTAGTTGTTAAAAACTAGAGAAGATATCATAAAGAGAATATTTTTTGTTCATTGACAACATGCTTGGATGGTGCATAGGACTCAGGGGTTCACACAAGCAGATGTAACAATAATATATCTAAGTGATGGTAAGTTGTAGGTCATAAAACAATAAAATATAATTTTAATTATGTTTTGATAAAAGTTTAGAATATTTATAATTGTAATTAGTGATAAATATTTTGGGATCTTGATCAATGGTTGGATTAAAAAATTGGAGAAAAATGAGTGTAAATTTTGAAAATAATGGGATGGAGGGAAAAATATTTGAATAATGGGGCATATTATAAATAGTGGTAGGGGGAATTTGAAAATAATTTGTGTAAATTGATTTTATTTGTGATTGAGTGCTATATTATTGTTGAGTGAAATTACTCTAGGGTTGTGGATAATAATGGACTACATTCTAATGCATCAAAATCATAACGAGTGAGTAAGGAGATATTAGAGGTTAGAGAGGATCAAGCACCTAATAAGTATGAGTTTAAGTTTTAATTAATGTTTTTAAGGCATTTATTGCATAGGGAAGTTAAGGTAAATAATTTCATAATTTTCACATTATTGAATTTGGCAACAAAAGTGGAGAATTCTTTGAAGTGAATATAAAAATCATTAAATGCTAATTTGAAATTGTTAGACACTATAACAAAATCATTAGGTTGGAATTAAAAAATAGAGGTGGTGAATTCATTGACTACAGTGGTGAAATCATTCATTTTAGCAACAAAATCATTGGATGTAGTAGTTAATTCATTATGATTAAGTGTACAGGGATTATTAGAGAATTCATTGATTGTAATGACTAAATACTTCATTTTAGTAGAAAAATCATTGGATCCAGTAGAAAATTCATTAGGGGAGATATGAATTAGGTCTAGATAGTATATTAACATTTTTGGTTGGGTAGAGTGAGATATTTTTGAGGGAATTTAAGAAGATAGATGAATTAAAGATTAACATTATGATGATATACACATGTACAAGAGGTATTACCTATTTTGGCCACATGGGAGTAGATTCCAAGGATCATAAAGTACAAGTTTAGGGTTTTATAGGTTATGGGACTATCTTATATTTTCAAGATGGTATACATTTGGTTGGATAGGGAACTATTGACAACAATGGTAGAGAGATGACACAAAGACTAGTACATTCCACCTTCTGATAGATGATATGAATTTTACACTAGAGGATGTATGGAGGATCCTTAGGATATTAATATGGGGGAGAAATGTTTATTGGGAATAGGCATCATAGGGTATTACATTATAAAATAAATTTAGATAGGATATGATCCTAATTATTTGAGGAGGGGTTGATATTGATACATGTATTGACCCAAAAATAAATGCATTGATTGTAGTACTCATGGCTATTGTCAGTGGCATTATGATTCCTAAAAATAGTAAGATACTATGCCCCATTAGAATTTTGGATGTGATTGGTGATATGATAGAGATGGGTGAGATATTTACATGGGGTCCCTATGTATTAACACACTTATATACATATTTACACCATACAACTATGTATATGGGAGAGAGATTGGACCCTCCACATTATTACAAGTATAGACATTAGATCACATTATGGTGGATCATATTATAAGTAATATGCATGTGAGATTAGAAGAGGATCTAATTGCATATAGATGGCATGTTATCATATGTGTATAAAGAACACATTTGGGGATTTAGATTGGTATAGGAGAGTGATAGATGAGTTTGGAGATGATAAAATTACATGGAGACCTGATAAGGAGATTAATTTTAGCAGGCATAGGATGGGATGTACATGGAATATATGATGACATAGTGTTATATCATCGGTTTTAATGAGTATGTAATTGAGTGATACATGCTAGATAGGGTGTTATAACAATTTGGTGTTAGACAACATATTCCAACTAGACATGAGGTTTCACAGTCTATAAGAGAGAGATATTAGTAGCTATCAAGGATCGACATGAGGATTTCAAAGCATATCTATACACATTTGTAGATATTAACCTTTACACATAAGAGGGATGTGGTGGATTTAATGATAATAGATGGCTATGATGATTACTGGGATAGAAAATGGATTATAAGATTGATAATGCCATATGATTCTATAAGTACATGGAGATAGAGATTGGTGGAAAGTTTGGTGAGGCATCCATGGGGGATTGGATTGGGTGAAAGGATTAGGAGAGATATGATAGTATAGAGATGAGAATAGGTAATGGGCCAAGTAGGTGATGGATAAAGGAGACCTACAATGGGTCCTACATAGTTAGAGGATGTGGACATAAAAGAGGAGATTGGAGGGGATGGTGGAGAAGATAAAATGATGAGAGACCCATTACAAAGGATTTAATAAGATGAGTAGAGACTCCTTAAATGGTTATCAATAGTGATAGGGAGGGGGGGTTGAGGTGATATAGAGATGAGAACTATGACAAAGATATAGATAGAGTGAGGAGATGGATTAGGACCATTAGGTCTAATTAGATCACTAGAGGATCAAAGGCTTTTAGACATGTTTCATGAAGAGATTAGATTTAATATTTATCCCAAATCAATGGTTAGTGATTAATTATAAATTAAAGATCCAATAAATTGAATCAAAGTCAATTTTTCAAAGGCACATCTGAGTAAATGTGTTAGTGCCAAGTTTCATAATTACAAAGCTTATACAATAAATCTATGAAGCAGTTTAAAGTTAAATAGTCAAGGATTAATGTGAAGATGTCAAGTGTCACAATAGATGAAACTAATAGTAAATATGCATAAGGTACATGAGGATTCCAAGTGTCACAAGCATAAGGATTAAAAATGTGTATAAGGAACCTATGAGTGCCAAGTGTCACAAACATGGACACTAACAATAATATATAGAAGGCACGTGGTAGTGCCAAGTGTCACATTCATGGGAGCTCATTAGAGATAAAGTTTGAGCCTATCATAAGATCAAATAGTTAATGGTTTATCATGAAATGAGTGTATAATGGAGTGATTGGACTCAATATGGTAAATTTATCGATATTTAATGACATAGAGTCAAGTTAAATATTGAGTTACTTTGATGAGATCAATAAAGTGCAAGTGTTCCAAAATATCAAGAAGTAATAAGATTAGACTAAGTGTTTGATATTTAATGATAGATAGAAGTAAATTATATGCTAATTTGAAGATTAAATGGTACATAAAAAATTAGATCAAAAGATCTAATGGATTCATTTTAAATATCGAACATTAAATCAAGGAAGCATACAGGGATCCAAAAGAGAGAATAAGTCTATCAAAAATTGATCTAATGGACACATTTTAAAGTTGAGAAATTTGAATGAGGATCATTAAATCATGGTACAAAACTTAAAATCAATGGTCAGTATTTAAAGGTTTATTCATCACAATGGTCAAGTGGAGGAACATGCAATTAAGCCATAAAATATGATACATATGATGTAATAGATTATGTTGATTGATAAAATTTATGTAATATGACATGTGCATAAAAAATAGAGCCTAATATATGATAAATATAGTAATAATACCAAGAATCATGGTGGTGGAGCATGAATTCAAGATGTGGGAAACTTTCAAAAGCATGATATGTTACAAACCAAGTGTGAACATAGAGAAGAAGCAAAACCTAGATCAGATGCTTGTGTGTGTGTGTGTGTGTGTGTGTGTGTGTGTGTGTGTGTGTGTGTGTGTGTGTGTGTGTGTGTGTGTGTGTGTGTGTGTGTGTGTGTGATCTAAGATACATGAAAATGTTATTGGTGTTATTTAATTATGCTGAATAGAGAAATATAGAGACACAAAGAGAGAGGGGTAAAGATGAAGAAAAGAGAAAAATATATAGAGCATGAGTAGTTATAGACCAAACCTATACTAGAGAATTTAATTGGATTCACTTATGAATCAAATTTTTAATATGGAGTTATAGCTCCATATTTTGAATATAGATCTAATTGGTGGATGCCATCAGATAAGCTAAGTTGATGCTCAATTAAGGAGTTGGTTCTTCTTTAAAGTAGGTGACTTTAAATTAGGGGATTGGTGTCTCCTTAGGGTTAGTGCACTTAAACATTGTAACTAATGACGTTCTTGATTGTGAAGATGGATTATAATAGTAGATTCTAGTAGCTATTCTCATGGTTTTTTTTCCCATATTAGGTTTTCCATGGTATATCTAATGTTATGCATATTTGTGCGTATGTGATCTCTACATATAGTTTTAGTCTACATTAAAAGTTTTTAAAAGGAAAAAAGTTAGTAAATCTACTAATTCACCCCCCTGTCAATCAATAGTTATGTTCCAATAATTGGTATCAAAGCCCTAGTTCCTTAGAAGAAGCTTAATCAGATCAGGTAGATCTTGGATGGTGAAAATAAATGTCTAGTCAAGAGGGCTCCTCAAAAAAATCACCTCTCATTGATGGATCAAATTATGTATTTTGGAGAATTAGAATGGAATAATATGTATCCTCATTATGGTTTTATGTATGGATTTTTGTTTTAAATAGATATAAAATCTCTACTATAACTCCTATTGATCAGGATTCAAATAAGGTATATGAGAGAAATGCTAAGGAAAATAATGTTATCCTTTGTGGATTGTCTAATTTGGAGTTTATCAAAGTGATGTATTGTAAAAATTCATAAGATATCTAGAACAAATTAAAGAGCATCTATGAAGGTGATGACAAGGTAAAGCAGGCTAAGCTACAAACATTCAAAGAAAAGTTTGAAATCCTTAAAATTAATGAAGAAGAGAAAATTATAGACTACCTCCTTAGAGTAGATGAAATAGTTAATGCCATTAGAGGCCTTGGAGAAGAGAAGAAATATCTTGTCATTTTAAAAAAAGGTCTTAAGATCTCTACCATCAAGGTATGACTCAAAAATCTTTTCAATAAAAAAATTGAGAGATCTGGATAAACTCAATGTTGATGAGTTGCATGGAAAATACATAGCATATGAGATGATAATGAGAGAAATAGATACCTTCAAGAGAGAAGCTAAATTCATAGCATCCAAACCAGTAAAAGTAGAAGTAACTACATTTGGATCTGAGGAGACTGATGAAGAAGAAGCTAACTTTGTTAGAAGATTAAGAAGAAGGTCTGGAAAGTAAAAAAGTAAGTTACCCTTTAAATGATTTAACTATGGTAAATTAGGACATTTTATTGTTAAATTCCCTTATAATAAAAAGGATAACTCTAAGCAAGAAGAGGATAGTAAAAATATGAAACCCTACTATTCCAAGAAGAAGAACTTATTTAAAAACAAGAAAGGCTTGTATATAAAAGAAGATAATGATTCATTATATGATAATAATAGTTATGAAGATGACCATGATTGTGCTTTTATGGTTGAGGAAAATAAAGTCCTATTCATGAATTAGGATTGGCTTCTATGGATCAATAAGAATTTGAAGACTCAAATGAAGAAGAAGGAGAATTAAATATAGAGTGTGAACTCATCTATGCTCTAGAAGAAATTGACAAGCTAAGGAAAGAGAAATAAAAATAGAATAAGCTTGGACAAATGATATTGAATTTTTTTCCAAAAGTCTTGAAAAATCTAATCAGATAGTGGTTAGCCTAAATACATAAGTTGAAGAAGCCAAAATAATAGGAGATGAGTCAAACTTAAACTACAATCTAAATCTAATGAGTGCATGAAGTTATAAGTAGAGATAGTGGATTTGAGAAAAGAAATTAAGGAATCTAAAGATCAAATAGATAAAGGTCTAAAGCTAAAAGGAGGATTAGACATTTTATTTGATCAACTCTCAAATTCCTTCAAAATAGAGATATGGTCTTGGCTATGGAAAAGGAAAAATTTCCATAACTAGTACATCTACTAACCTATATGATAAATTCAAAGTAGAAGGAGAATAAAGAGAAAATAAATATAAATATTGAAAGGATATAAAGATATACACAACCACTACTAATGTGAAAAAATATGAAGAAAAAAACAATCCTAAAGAAAAGAAGACAAAAGTAGCTGATGCAGATGGTTACACAAGAGTGAGATACTTGAAGAAGCTAAAATTTAGAAAAGCTCCTCATCTTGCATAAAGAAATGATATGACAAGGTATTCCTTATATTTCTATGGTTATTGGTATACCTATAATTAGTTTGGTCATAGGGATAGTGATTGTAGAGTTGTACCTAAAAGAAGAACAAATTTTGTAAACAAAAATTTTGTAATAATTTTGGTCACATAGCTAGATAATGTAAAACAAAATTTGTAAGATAAAAAATACAAAGTGAAAAGAAAGTAATTCCTCCCAATGTGAACAAAGGTTCACAAGTCTTTGAAAAGGGGGAAATGAGGCCAAATAAGAAACCCTAGGATGTGTGGAAAGTGAAAGATCAATATATGATTGCTCAAACTGTAATCCATGCCAAGGAGAAGAATTTATGGGTAATAGACAGTGGTTTCTCAAAACATATGACTGGTGACAATAGAAAGTTCATCAAATTAAGAAAAGGTAAGGATCTATTAGCTTGGGAAACAACACTACAGTAAACATTTGAGTTAAAGGAATGTTGAACATAGATGGAAAACTACCTACACATGATGTCTTTTATGTTGAAGGATTGAAACATATAATGCTAAGTGTTAGCCAAATGCATAATAATAGACATAATATCACATTTAATACATAAGGTTACAAGTAAAAGAGATATTAAATACTAGTCATAGAAAGGAAAAGAATTGAAAGCAATATCTATAATTTTGTTGAAGTGAATGGTAATCGATGCCTGATAGGAAATATTGATGAGAGTTGGTTATGGCATAAAAGAACGGGCTATGTCAATTTTGATAATCTAGTGAAGGTAAGCTCAAATAAGTGTGTTAGACGCATGCCTAAGATAACCAAAAATGTAGTCACTACTTGTAAGGAATGCCAATAAGGCAAGCAAACAAGGGTGAAATTTCAAACAAAGGAGTATGTAACTATAAAACCTCTAGAATTAGTTCATACTAATATTTGTGGTCCTACTAAGATAAGAGTATCTAAAGGAGAGATAATTTATGTTATTTGTAGATGATTACTCAAGAATGACATGGGTAAACTTTTTAAAGGACAAGTCATAGGCATTTGAGAGATTTAATATCTTTAAGGCCATGGTGGAGAATGAGATTGGATAAAAAATCAAATGCTTAAGATATGATAAAGGTGGAGAATTCACCTCAAATGAGTTCATAGAGTAATCTGACAAGCATGGAATAAAAATACATTACTCTATAGTAAGGACTCCACAATAGAATGGAGTTGTTAAAAGAAAGAATAGGACAATCAAAGAGACGGCCAAAAAAATGCTAAAAGAGGCTAAATTACCTAATGGATAATGGAAAGAAGCAGTCTAAACAATAGTATATATCTTAGATAGAGTTAAATTGAGGGTAAACAATGACAAAAATCCCTATGAACTATGGTATGGAAAACCAACCTCTATTAAGTATTTTAGAATGTTTGGAAGAAAATGTTACATTAGGAGAAAAGAAAACAAATTAGGAAGCTTTAAATCAAGATGTGATGAATGAATATTTCTTGGTTATTCCACCCAAATCAAATCCTACATATGTTAGAAAAAAATGCTACAGAATATTTTAGAGAGCATCAATGTCAAGGTTTAAGAAGACTTGAAACAAGTTAAACCTGACAGAGAAATCTATATTGAAGAATCAGATTCTGAATAAGTAGCATCTAATGAAGAGCATGAAGTAAATGAAAAGGCACCTACAATATTTTTTTTAAAGTATCATCCTATAGATCATATCATTGGTAATAAGAATGAAGGAGTTTAGACAAGGAAAAGATTTGCACAAAAAGGGAGCAAGTAAGTTTTGCTCTAATGTCTAAAACTGAGCCTAAGAGATATGTTGAAGCCATGGAAGAAGAATTGAGCCAAATTGAAAAGAATAAAACCTGGGAATTAGTTTCAAGACCTTCAAACAAGAATGTAATAGGTATAAAATGTGTATTTAGAAATAAGATCAATGAGGATGGAAGTATTATAATAAATAAGGCTAGATTGGTGTACAAAGGATATGCACATGTTGAAGGCCTAGATTTTGAGGAAACATTTTCTCCAGTTGCCAAATTAGAAGATATAAAAATGTTTCTAGCATTCTATATTTATAAGAAGTTTAAATTCTATCAAATAGATGCTAATTATGATTTATTAAATGGGAACCTAGAAGAGGAAGTCTACATAAAATAACCTGAAGGTTTTCAGCTGTCAAAGGAAGAAGATTAGGTGTGTCTACTAAAGAAAGCTTTGTATGGTCTAAAACAGACACCTAGAGCATGGTATTCAAGATTATACCAATACATGCAACAACAAAGATTCAATAAAGGATGTGAAAATAATAATCTATACTTTAAATCAGAAGGTGAACATATGTTGATTGTTTTTTATGTAGATGACATCATTTTTGGTGGTAGAAATAATAGAATATGCAAAGAATTTGATACTCCAATGCAAAATGAGTTTGAGATTTATATGATTGGATAAATTTCTTTCTTATTTGGACCACAGATAACACAAACTGATGAAGGGATATTTATATCTCAAACCAAATATGTTAGGGAAATGCTTAAGAAATTTGGAATGGAAGATAACAAGCCAGTAGGCACTCCCATGATAACTAGATGCAAGTTGAGAAAAGTGGATGAGTCTCTTGATGAAAATTAGACTTTGTATAGATAAATGATAGGTATCTTATTATACCTAACTACATCAATACCTGATATCATGCAAGTAACATGCATGGTTTCAAGATTTTAAGCTACTCTTAAATAGTCATATGTCAATGCAGTAAAAAGGATCTTTAAATACATCAAAAAAATAATTTTTATGGACTATGATATACTAAAATTGAATATTTAAATTTTAAAACATATAAAGATTCTAATTGGGTAAGAAGTGTTGATGATAGAATAAACACTAGTGGTGGTGCATTTTTCCTTAGAAATTTACTTGTTTCATGGTTAAGCAAAAATCAAGAGTCAGTTACTAATTTTATAATAGAATCAAAGTATGTTATAGTAGTGGCATGTTGCACTCAAGTATTTTGGATGAAGAAAACACTTAAAGACATAAAGTTAGATTACAAATAACCTATCTTTATTCTTTGTGATAATTCAAGTGCTATAAATATATCAAAGAATCCAGTGATGCATTCTAGATTCAAGCACATATCAATCAAGTATGAATTCTTGAGAGAAAAGGTTGTAGACCAAGAGGTCACAATGGAGTATGTACCAACTTAGGATCAAGTTTTAGACATATTTACCAAACCTCTTCCCAAGGAAAAATTTGAGTATCTGAGACAGAACTTGGGAGTGGTGGCTCCTACATCACATCACTAGTTTCTAGTGATAGGGCATGAGTCCAGGGAGAGTATCAAAAAAGTCTTGGTAATCCTTGAAATAAGAGAGGAAAGGAAAGTTAAGATTTCATATTTTTACAAATTTATAATGAGTTTATGGTTTTAGATTCGTGTACAAACTCCTTTATCTGATAAAGGGGGAGAAAATTTTGGACAAATTATGAGAAAGTTGGAGTCCCTTTGTCATTGATGTCAAAGGGGGATAAAAAGTGAAAATGCTCTCTATAAAAGTTTTAAAGAGAAGATCATATGTCTAAGTTGATTTTATGAAAATGTTCCATTGCTTAAGGAGGAATAAGTTTGGTATGAATAGTTTCAACTCAAGTTCATTAGAAGCTAATGCAAGCAATCCTAGAGAAAGAGCAATGTATTATAAGATCCAAGAATTTAGTTTGCCATCAATGCCAAAGGGGGAGATTGTTGACCATAGGATTATCATTGATATCAAAATGGGATAAATGTCATTGATGTCAAAGCATCAATCAAGATTGATGGAGAGAAGAACATGTTTTACAATTACACATTACAAAGTTGTCATGCTTTTACAAAGACCATTTCTCAACTAATTGAAGAACATTGATTGAAGATATGTTATGCATTTTTTGAGTACATCCTAAATATAGGGTCCACAATTTTAGTTGAGAATAAATGAGCTCAATAATTATTTATTTTATCTCTCAAACATTACAAGATTTCTTAGTTAAACTCTAAGGGTTTAATCCATGGTGTTCATAGGCATGTTTTATTGTTATGTTGACTGGCTATAGATGAGAATTAGTTACTAAGTTATATATTAAGTCCTTATTATCATTATGTAATTGGCCCCTTCAACCTATAAATTATGGGCATGATTAGTGATTTAAAACCTTAATATTTCCTAAGTATTAGATTTAGTATTTATGCTAGATCAATGGCTAGCACTTAAGAATACATTGAAGATCCAATGAAGCAAAGAAAAGTAAATTTTTCAAAGGCGCCTCTAAGAAAATGCATTATTGACAAGTGTAAAAATAATAAATATGATATAAAATGTGTATAATTCATGAGAGGATGTCAAGTGTCACAACATAGGGACTGATAATGTGTAGAAGGAACATGCAAGTACCAAGTGTCACAAGTGTAGGGACTAATAGTAATATATCGAAGGCATGTGCTAGTGTCAAGTTTCACATTCATGGGAGCTCATCAAAGATAATTTTTGAGCTTGTTATAATATCAAATGGTGAGTATTTGATCATGAAATGAAGATCTAATGGAGTGAGTAGACTCAATAAGATAAAGTGATTGATATTTAATGACACAAAGGTGAGTTAAAGATTGATCTAATTTGATGAGATCAATGGAGTGTAAGTGTTCCAAAGTCTTAGGGAGAAATGAGATTACACCAAGTGTTTGATGTTTAATGATAGATATAATTAAAGTCCATGCTACTTTAAATATCTAATAGCACATGGGAGTTCAGATCAAAAGATCTAACAGATGCATTTTAAAGATGGAACATTAAAGCTAGGAAGTGTACAAGGATCCAACTAAGAACATGAGCCTATCAGAACTTGATATAATGGATGCATTTTAAAGTTGATAAATTTGAATTAGGATCATCAGATCATGGTGTGAAACTTAAAATCAATGGTTAGTATTCAAAGGATTGTTCATCACAATCGACAATCAGAGGAACATGTAGTTAAGCCTTAAAATATGACATAGACAATGGAATAGATTGTGTTGATTGATCAAATTTGTGTAATATGGCATGTATATCAAAATTAGAGCCCAATATATGCTAAATATAGTAATAAGACCAAGAATCATGGTAGTGGAACATGAATTCAAGATGCAGGAAACTTGTAGAAGTGTGATGTGTTACAAATCAATTGTAAATAAAGTGTTCAAAAGGGACTAAGTAAGTCAATCTACCAACTCACCCCATCTTAGTAGATACTTATGTTCCAAAAAAAATTAAATGATCAATTATGAAGCCCTAAGATAGCCATATGGGTTTGGATAGTGATGTGAAAAAGTGGAATCATGGTTTGGGATAATGGGATGGAGGGCAATGGTGGCCAAACTGACCTTAGATACCCCATCTCTCTAAGAATAACCTACATAATCCATTATTGATAAAATACATGTGGCGATATCATCCTAGATGTAGTTATCCAAATATAGAAATAGATGAGAAAAGGTATTGATTGATGAAGTGTAAAGTGTGGATGAATAGATGAGTGATTTACCTCCAGAGAATAATGAGTGAGTGAACAATGCTATTATTGAAATGATAGATATGACTGTGTACATGGATATGTGAAGTGTTATGTGTGTTTGGATTATTTATAGAAAGTGTGTATAAATATGAATGTTATAGTAATGGTAACATATAATACATTCCTCTAAATATGAGCAAGGACATAGTTCTACAAGTATAAGGATCAAACCCTATGCTAATATGTCATGGGCAAATAATGAGATACATGACTATGTGGGAATATAAAAGTGATGAATGTAATAGGCTGCTCCCAATTAAATATAGTGGATATAGAAAATATATTACACATGGCACCCAAAATTGGTTTTCACCTTTGAATGTACTATTTTTCTCTTTTCTCTTTTTCTTGATTTTTTTGATTATTTATTATTATTATTTTATTTTTAACACAAAGTATATACAATAGCATTATAAAAACTTAAGCATAAAATATTTTAAGGTACATGATGTTCATAGGATCATCAAGCTCCTCTCCTATTCGATAGCCAACCTATAAGCTCTAGATCCATACTTGGCAATGATGACATATGGGCCCAACCAATTTGGTTCAAATTTTCCTTTCTTCATTTTTGCATTGGTATTCTATTGATTTTATTTTAGAATAAGATCTCTGATTTTAAATTCCCTAGTTTTAATCTATTTATTATAGCTATGACAAATGTGGTTTTGGTAAACTTACAGGTGCTTTAAATCATATAAGAATTTATCATCTAAAAGGTTGAGTTCACTAAGATGTGAAATGTGATAAGACTCATCATTAATAATATTTTGTAATGATATGCATAAATATGGAATCTTAAATTTTATAGGTAGAATGGAATCGCTACCATAAATAAGTGAATATGGGGTTGCCCTTGTGGGTATGTGGATTCTAGTACAATAAACCCAAAGGGTAGATAAATCTACATATGTCAGTCATGACCAACTATGCTTATAACTCATTTAAGAATTTTAAGGATGTTTTTATTTGTTTGCTCAACTTAGCCATTACCTTGTAGGTAGTATGGAGTGGACCAATTGTGCTTTATATGGTAAGTATTGTAAAGGTACTTAGCCTCTGTATTCTTGAATGATTTTCTATTTATAGAGATGATAATGGATAGGATACCAAAATGACAAAAAATATGATTTAATATAAAATTATAAATCTATTTGCTAGTGACATATGTTAGGTGCATTACTTTAACCTAGTTGGTAAAATATCTTATGGTAGTAATAATAGGCTTGTGGCCATTTAAATAATTTGGATTAATTTTGACAATGATTTCTAACCCTTGAGTGGAAAATGATAGAGGTATTGCAATGTGTTACAAAGCTTTCAAAGGACTATGGATAATATGACCATTCTTTTGGAAAGGGACACATTTTTCAACAAATAACACAAGAATTAGATTATATTATAGGCCAATAATAACCTACACATAAGAGTTTTTAGTGAGAACTATACCACTAAAATGAGCACCACAAATTCCCTCATTAACTTCTTTAATAGATAATTTGTACTCTTCAAAATTTTAACACTATAATAATGTTCCATCATAACCTCATTGATATAAATATTGAATAAGGATGGTATAGTGATTATTTAGTTGGATAAATTATTTATGTTGGCTCTGGGTTATGTTGGATGTAACGGTGTTAATGTGGATATATTCATAAATTTCAGCATACCAAGGAGAAGTGAGACCAACCACATCATAAACCATCTCAAAATCAGGAATACTATATGTTGGTATCATTAAATATTCTACAAGAATTTTTTTTGTTCTTAGTTTTGAGGTTAAGTAATGAACCAATAGTTGTTATGGTGTCAAGTTCTCTATTTTTAATCCTTGGCACTTACTCAAATTGTATAGATGTAAATCCCAACTTAAGGTTATCCACTATCCAATTGTATGGGATTAATTTATCATCATGAGAGTATAATTCATTGGTGACTTGCTCTATGATGAGTTTTGAATTACCAAAGATAAGAATATTTTGGATACCTCATTTTATTTCATATTTAATACCAACTATGAAGGTTTCATATTCTACTATGTTATTTGTACAATAAAACTCAAATTGAAATGCCTTTGGAATTAAGTCCCCATTAGGTGTAAATAGCAAGATACCTTCCCATGAACTATTATTTGTGAAAGTGACATCAAAATATAACTACCAAACTAGGGTTTCATATATCGACATTATTTATTCAACCAATAAATTCATAACAAGAGGTGTATGATCTTTTAGAGGATCCTTCAATAGTGCATTTGCGAGGACTTGTCCCTTGATTGATTTTTAATTTACATACTCAAGATAAAACTCAATAAAAATAATGACCCACTTATCCATCTACCTATTAAATTAGTTTTGGATAAGACATATTTAAGAGGGTTAATTTTTTCAATGATTTTAATTTGATTATTGAGCATGTAATGGTGAAGTTTTTGGGAAAAATTAAAAATTGTGAGACACAATTTTTCTGTTAGAGAGCAATTAATTTCATATGATACCAAAGTTATATTTAGGTAATACACTAACCATTATAATCTATTATCATCATGTTTTGCTAACATGCCCCCATTGCATACTATCTATCAGATATGTACAAAAAGAAAAACTTGCACATGGTAGGTGGCATTGAAATAGGTGGATTGGAAATATAGTGCTTAAGATTTTCAAATGCATTAGAGAATTTATGTTGGAATCACAATCACTAAGGGGGGGGGGGGGTGGGGAGGTGAATCAATGTACCAAAAAAAATATTTAAATTATATCTAATCACTCATTAACTATGAAAGCAACATTAAGATCTAGTAATGTGTAAAGACCATTCACATGAGCATAACACGATAAAACACACATATGAGTGTAAAACCATCAAGGGGAAGAAAACCCACTATGATAAATAAAAATTTACTATAGTAATATAAAACAAAAGACCATATTATATTGAGCACTAGCTCAACTATCACCAACCCCAATGAAATTAAACACCCACTTGACTAGGATTTAACAAACACCTACTTCTAAGGAAGCACCAAATCCCTAAGTGACTCAGTACCAACTTAGAAACATCATCAATTTTTAAAACCATATATATACTCTAATTTTATGGTCTCAATTTAAGACCTCCTTCTGGTCTACCAATCAATATTTTATTTATTTATGTTGCATACATTTTAAATAAGCTTAAACTGCCTTGTATATATACAAGTCTCATGGTCACACACCACTTGGTCAGCCACACACCACTTGGTCAGCCACACACAATCAACATCTTAATTCAGACATAAAATAGGTCTTTAAACACTTTATGAAAATTATTCAAATGAAATTTGGACCCCTTTTGTTCTGTGACAATTCAATTAGGCCTCATTTATCTTTTAGGTCTCATGGAGACCTAATTGCGTTAGGTCTATCTTCTTAGCATCAAATCTTGATCCTCTTGGGCCCAAATGACCTTATCCAATAATAAAATACAATTAAATCACTTATATAATTACATACACTAATATTATCCATGCTTGGTTATAATTTTATCCTTTGCTCATACCATGAAAGCTCTTTTAGGACAAACTATCCTATTAGGCCTATGAACCTTAAAAGTCTACCTTAAAAAAATGAAGTTTAAACACCCTTAAACTATAGAAATATTAAAAATTAAATGTGTATATATATATATATATATATATATATATATATATATTATTCATGAACTCAAGGTAATCACCAAATTCTTGGAACACTTTCAATTAGGACATAAAGGCTCAATAAAATCTATGCAACTCATTCTAATTACCAATTTACCTCAACAACTAGTCACAATGACTTAGACCTCCAACACCTATGTAGACACTTGTCATGAATCATGATGCATTTAAATGGTTTTGTGCTATATAAATAAATTCCTTAAATATAAATATGATATTTTTTAATGTCAAATATTTATATTATAGACCAGTTTACTGACCTTATATCACACAGTCTTATTTGAACCAGACAAGTCATTTTGTGAGCAGATTTTTCACCATATTTACTGACCTCCAAAACTTCTTAAAAGAATTAAAATGAATTATAAATCATAAATAAAGTCTCAATTAAATTTTTTACATTAATATGATATTATTAAACACACAAATCCATATTTTTATCCATGCATGGGTTTTGCACTATTTGCACCATTAGGTCTGTCTATGACTGCTAACTTAGATGACCAAATTAGAACATTTTAAGGCTATAAAATATCCATAAATCATCATGGAATTGAAAAATGATTCTCTATATTCTTCTCCCATCCATTTCATTTTCTTTATCAATACAACTTTTGAGAGTGAAAATAACTTATTGACAACTAAGCTTGTATCTATGCCTTTTCTCTCTCATCTAATTAACCACCACCACCTGGAGGTACCTGGGAGATTTTAATACATGATAAAATATATTTTATATTAATTTTAATCCATTATTATCCAATTTAAACAATATATTTCACATCGGGTCCTTATTAATGTTTTAAGGAGGTTTAACATAGGTTTTGGTGTTAACGATTATTCATAAAGGACTTCTACTTGAATCCATAACCAATGCCTAAAGATATTATTTATTACCCTTAACCATCTCTCCTTAATAGATAAGGTTCCTATGTAGAGGTGACATGTGCTAACAAATGTCTGAAAGTGTTTCTTAGGTCTTGAGACCTCATTTTGTGAACTTGAAAAGGCCTAAAATTATGATACATGCAATTTACTTCAAACCATGACAAAAAATTTGTCAACATACCTAAAAAAAATTATATCACTTATTTTCATGCTCACATATGCATACTTACCTTGAAATATGATCTTCATACCTCATTAGACTAGGCAAGGTCTATAAGAGGTCTAGGTGTAGGATTAGTCTGAAGGTCCTACCCTTATAGTCTCACCCTAAAATTATCATGAATTATTTAATGCCTCACATACATTCTAAAATAGTTCCAAACAGCCTTCATATATCTATGTTCATTAATTTTCATGCACATACCTCTTCATGTCATTACTAGGCTCATGACTAGGCTTCCCATGTACTTTATCATCAATGATGTGTACCTTTATGTAACCATAAGGCATTAATTACCTTCAAATTCTCTCTTTATATTTCGTAGATGACATCATTCACTCATGAAAACCATTTCTGAATGTACCTTGCCACATCACACACTACCAACTAGGCTTAGTCACCTTTGACATTAACCTTCACAATATGCACCTTTGACATCAATGACAATACTCAAGAATCTCCCCCTTTGTCATTGATAGTAACCAATGTCATAAACCTATTTCAATAATAAACATCACCCTCATTCTAAACTTTTTCCCTCTTTGACATAAATGATAAAAAGATGTCTGTAACTTCTTGGATCACACCTCTTATAACCAAAACACTCAGCTCAAAGGATTATGAGTTTATGAGGCACTATAAAAACATGTTCTCCCTATATCCTTGCATACCTTGTCAACACCACTCACCTAATATTGGAGCTAATGAAACTCTTGATTATCTCCCCCTAAGCACTTGGATTCCTTAATGACTATTAGGGGCAGGAATTACACCTAATTCTTGTCTTAGATGTTCAAAAGTTGCCTTTGAAAGTGGATTGGTAAAAAATTTTGCAATATGATCCTCTATAGAAACATATTCAAGTTTAATACTTTGATCACTTAATTTTTCTCTTAGTAAATTATACCTAATGTGAATGTGCTTAGTTCTTGAGTGCATGACATGGATTATTTGAGACACTTATGACACTTGTATTGTCACAATAGATAGGGATAAGACTATCATACTCTACTTTGTAGTTTTTTAAGGTTTCATGAAGCTAATACAATGTATTCATCCTCACAAGTAGGTAATTCCATAGATCTATGTTTCTTTATTATCCATGATACTAGGCACTCTCCTAAGAAGAAAGTTCCTCTATTAGTGATTTTTCTATCATCTAGATTTCCTACCCAATATGCATCTATATAGGCTAATAAATAAAACTCCTTGCTATTTGGATACCACAACCCAAATCCATAGTTACCTTAAGATATGTAAGTATACTTTTAACTATTTGGAAGTGATTTTCCTTTGGGTCTACCTGAAATCTTCCCACAAGACCTACTACTTACATAATATTAGGTCTAGAGGTAGTAGTGTACAATAAACTTCCAATCATTGACCTGTATGATATTTGATTGACCCTTATAGATTCATATTCCTTTCTCAACTTACACCCTATGATCATAAGTGTGATAATTTCCTTGAAATATTCCATTTCAAACTTCTTCAACATCTCTTTTATATACTTAGATTGTGAAATGAATATACCTCTTTCTGATTGATTGATTTTTAACCCAAGAAATAATGATAATTATACTAGCATGGACATCTCAAACTCCTTCATCACATTTGTAAAGGCCTTAGTCATATTATCACTATTTCCACCAAATATGATGTCATCCACATAGAAAAATACTATCAACTAATCATCATCTTCTATCTTTATGTATAGATTATTATCTTCAACTATTCTTTTGAATCCTTGATCTAATAGATACTTTTCTAATCTAGCATACCAAGATCTAGGAGATTGCTTTAGACCATAAAGAGCCTCTTTTAGTCTAATAACATAGTCTTTGTTACCTGATAATGAAAAACTCTTAGGTTACTCTATGTACACCTCATCTTCCAAGTTCCTATTCAGAAAAGTGGATTTGACATCCATCTGATACACCTTGAATCCTTTGAATCTTGCATGTGTTAGAAACAATTTGATGGCCTCCAATCTTGCTACTAGAGAAAAGGTCTCTTCAAAGTCTACTCCTTAAATTTGTGTATACCCCTTGCATACAAATATAGCCTTGTTCCTAGTGAATTTTCTATCTTCATTCAACTTATTCATACACCTATTTTATGCCAATAACATTATTTTCTTTAGGCTTAGGAACTATTTCCCAAGTCTCATTATTTTTTATTTTTTCTAACTCCTCATTCATCACACCTATCCAAAACTTTTCTTTTCTTACTTATACAAGGTTCTTAGTTTCAATAGTAGACAATATAGCAACATTATCTTGATTTAGGTTACTTACTAGTCTTTTTATTTGCGTACCCACATCCTTATTGTCAATGATTTGTGATTTAGGATGATCTATTTGAATCTTTCTTGAGGGGAATTTTGAGTCTTGTATTTCCTCAACTTCTTCTTCCTCATCAATCTCTATATTTTCTTATTCATTATTGAATTCCAAATTATTTTATGTATCCTTTAACTTTGAGCGTGATTTCTTTGTCTCATCAATCTTCACATTGATACTTTCCACTATACTTTGAAACCTCTTATTATAAAATATATAGGTTGAGCTCAATGATGAGTATCCCAATAATATACCTTCATTATACCTAGAATAAAACTTTCCTAAGTCTTCCTAATCTCTTTTAATGAAGCATTTTCTTTCAAACACTCTAAAATGTTCCACATTAATAGGTTTCTCTTTCCATAGTTCATAATGGGTCTTGTTACCATTGGTCCTTATCTATCCTCTATTTGTAATGTATACTATAGTGATCATTTCCTCTCTCTAGTATTCCTCAACTAACCTTTACTCAATTAGCATAGTTTTTTCCATCTCTTAAACTATCCTATTATTTCTTTTCACTACCCCATTGTACTAAGGTGTTTTAGCTACTAAGAACTATCTCCTTATCCCATGAACCTTACAGAAGTCATAAAATGCATTGGATCAAAACTCTCCTCCTCTACCACATCTTAAGCATTTTATATTTACATTATTCACATTCTCAATAAGATCCTTGAATTCCTTGAACTTATCAAGAGCTTCTAGCTTTTCTTTCAAGAATTATACAAGTCATTCTTATGTAGTCATCAATGAGTAACATAAAGTAACCATCTCCTTGAATACTTTAGATTCTTGTAGGCTCATAGAGATCAATGTGTATTAACTCCGAAGATCTTGTAGTAGATTAATCCTTGGACTTGAACCTTCTTCTAGTCTTCTTACCATGTTGACATGCCTTGCAAAGTGTGTTTGTAGGTTTGGTGATTTTAGTCATGTTCTTCATAGAGTTATTAGAGATTATCTTGACTATATTGAAATAATTTAGATGGACCAACCTTATGTTCTATAGACAACATTCACCATATTTCTCATAAAACATCTCTCCTTATTGATCTTATTCAATACATATAGATTGTTCTCAATCTTGTTAGCATTGGCAATTAGTATTCCTAATTTATCTCTCCTTATATCACATCCTTTGTCATGAAAGGTTAGTGTGTGTCCTTGGTTTCAAATTTAAATTTCATTAAAAAGGTTATGTTTCAAACCTTCCACATACAACACATTCTCTATCTTGGTCTTCCCATTGTCCAAACTCAAGATACCCTTGCCAACTCTATTGGTAGTTATGTTATCTATAAATCTCACTAATCCTATATCATTCTTCTTCAATGAGATGAACTTGATCTTGTATCCTATGATGTGGCTTAAGAAACCACTATCTATATACCATTTTATGTCTTCATATTAAATGAGAAAGGTAGTATGAGCTAGCACAAATTCTTCTCCTTTAGTCTTTTGCTCCTCCTTCACCTTATACATAGGTTCTAACTTCTTGATCCATTTCTTAGTTGTATGACCATATAGCCTTTTGTCTTAACTGAACTTCCTCATATGCCTTTTCTTAAAATTCCTTGCAATATGTCCTCTCTAATCATAATTATATCACAATATTCTACGTATACTATTGTAATGGACATTCACCCTATTCATCCATGAGGAATTGATTCCTGTATAATGTATACAATCCATAACTTTATGTCCATATTAATTTCATGAGAATCAATAACCATTAAATGAATTCACATACTTGTTTATTTGATGTTGAATGATGCACATATACCTTTGTTGTCTCTTAAAGGAGTCACAATATTCTTGACTTGTTTATAATCAATTTGAGTCCCATATTTGAGAGTTTATGCATGTGTATTTAAGGTCTAACTCTCTTTGTTTTCCTTTTGGTCTTATTTGAACCTAAGATCTATCTTGTCATGTGGAGACCTCTGATTATTAAATATATAACTAAGGACTTTAGTACTATTTTCAAATTTATTATGTGTCTTCAACTTGACTATTTACTAATCAAATTCTACCTTCAAGGAATATATTTCTATTCCAAACTTGATGCATTCTTCTTCCTTGGTATTAAGACTTGTCACAATTGCAATCTGATTTTTCAAATATTTGATGATCTCCATATGTTCATTGGTTTTGTTGTTTAGTCTTTCTTTAAAGAGATTGATTTTTTCCTCATAAATCATAACCAATGATTTTAGTTTTTTATTCTTTCTTTGTAACTTTAATTCCTCTAGATCACTCATAAATTATGCCTCAAGTTCACTTCAGCCTCTTATTCATCTGATTCTTCATCATCTGTAAGAGTTTTCCATTTTGAACAACCATCATTATCTATTTATATAGTCATCAAAAAGGTTTCATTATTATCATGATCACTACTATCATCATCACTATTAGATGTACTTGTGTCACTTACACATATGATCTACTGTCTTCTTTATTATAGAAACTTCTCTTGTTATTGAAAGACCATTTCTTACTTTCATACTTCCTGAAACCTTTTTGATCTTATCAAGCTTATATACCTTCTTGTCATCACCATGATTTTCATAATGTTCTTCATCATGCTCATTCTTATCCTTGTTAGGAAATTTAGATTTAGAATGACAAATATTACCATAGTTAAATCACTTGAATGGAAAATTTCCCTTATACTTCCATGATTATTTCCTTAGTTTTCTGACAAACATGGCTTCTATATTGTCATCATCAATGTTTGTGTCAAAATCATCCATGGAATTTTTAACTTGTGATTTTTTCTTAGATTTTAAGGCAAATTATTTCTTGGAAGGTCTTCCATCACTTGTTCTCATTTTATAGGTAGTCAAGATGCCATGAAGCTCATCCATCTATATTATGTTAAGATCTTTAATCTCCTCCATAATAGACAACTTTGAATCAAACTTGTATGTCAAGGATATGAATACCTTTTATACCAATGTTTATTCTTCCAACTTCTCTCCTAGACCTCTGATGACATTTACCACTTCATCTACTCTTAATAGATAAGATGCAATTTTTTCATCCTCCTTCATTCTTAGAATTTCAAAATACTTTCGGTGGGTTTGTAATGTTGCCAACTTGAATTTGGTGTCTCCTTCATATACGGTATGAAAATTTTCCCAAATACCTTTAGTGGAATCATAATACATAACCTTTACAAATTCTACCTCTTACAGACCACACCAAATGGCATTCATTTCCTTATATTTGTTCTCACTTGCCTTCTTACCTACTACATTAGTTGGTGGTATAGAAGGTGGAGTGAATACATCAAAAATAGATTGCCATATGTCATAGCCTAAATAAATTAGATATGTCTTCATTATGATGCTCCAAAATTCATAGTTAGTCCCACTAAAGAGAGGAGTGATCCAAGAGGATCCACATACACTCCAAAATAGAAGTTGTTAAATTATAGATTGATTAATGGCACAATGTAAATCTCATTGAGAGATTTCTATTATAATTTCAATACATAAATTTTGAGCCCGTATGTGCAAGATATCACATGTTGAAGTTCTATATCAATAGGGAAAAAGGTGACATAGGGTGATGTGAGGTAATCATATCTCACCAAATGGTTCAATCATGTTGCGACACATGGAAATGAGCTTGTGCAAGAAAAATAATAGGGTTTAAATATTTTGACTTTAATAAGCATATGTAAATGGTGTAAAAAATAGGTCAGTTATAGGGACTATAGTTGATGAAGTCTACTTTTGTCTCAAAAGGGGACCCTATCACTGATATAACTATGGAGCATCTAACCAATTAGACATCGAAAAGTGTCAAAATATGAGTGGTCCACATGGTCAGACATCAAGACACCATGTGACTTGTAATCACTTCATTTCTCCATAGTCAATTTTTTTGGTTTAATGCTTAATGTTAACTTGAGCCCGAGTTGGGATACTGACCCAAGTTAGAGTGTTGAGACAGAGTTGAGAAGTAGAGAACTGAGTTGGGGTGATCATAGCTCGAGTTGGATTACTAATCCAAGTTGAGAACCAATTCACCCTAGATGCAAACTTAACTTGGATGGTCTGAATGAGCCCAAGTGGGATACAATGGAACATGATCTAGGTTTTATATTTTATCTCGAATGGGTCAAATTAAGCATGATAGTTTGGGATCAATGTAACATGAAAACCATGCTACTATGGAGATAGTCAAAACCACTAAGGCCTAATATAGTCCATTATTATGTGCTAACCAATCAAAGATTCTATCCCATGATGCTAAGGCCAAATGCCAAATTCAACATTAGGGTTCCATGCTAAGTTTGGTACATCCACCAAAGTCCAACTTGCTATGTGGATGAGCCATCACCATAGATTTCCCAAATTACCAACTGTTGAAGTTTCTAACATGCCATGTTCAATGCCATGAAGCTATCATAAAGACAAAAAATATGTTGATGCCAATCACTTGACATTATCTACCATGAAACTTGTGGTATTTCAATACCTAGATTTACACCCCCTTACCAATGTGGGATAAAAAGATATGCATTGACCACAAAAAGGTTGGCATGGGATTTGAACTATGCTATCTTGAGTAAAAGGATAAATATCCAACTGATGGATCCATGGGCTCAAATTATATATAAATTCATTAAATTATATTTCAAAACAAGCCTCGATAGACTAAGAATTGGCAAAGATAAAGACCAATTTGCACATATCACCTTTTTTGAAACACTTGGAGGCATTTTTAGCTCTCATTGTAAACTAGGGAATTGTCCTAGACTCTAAGACAATTTAAATGGTATGTTGAAGAAACTATTTTCGATTTGTTAAGGACATTTTATAAGTCTGTTTTTGATACTTTAGGTAGAAAATCTATAGGATTGCAAGATTGCATTGATGACATTAAGGTGGAAGGTCTTCTCATGGGTTTTGAGAATTTATGAAGGTCTATTATTGATTTGTATGTAGTATTAGAGTATCCATTTGATAATTGTGAGGGTTGGCTATGTACTCACTTTTCAAGGAAATGGATTAGTTCATACTATAAGTGAACCCAAAGATGTAAGCATTACTGAACTCCATTATCAAGTGTTTGTCATGAGTTGATTTTATTCATTCATTCTTTTTTTGTATTTTGATTAATTTTATTTATTAATCATTATTGAATGTTTATTAGTCAAATACGACATATTAACTATAATTTCAGAACTTTGGGGTTTGAAATAAATATGTATTAAAAGGTCAAATTCTATATCATATCCTTGAGTGTTTCAAAAAAGTATGTAATTTGACTAAAGGATCCAAGGTAAACAATTTTTGCACAAAAATAAGTGCCAGTTTATAGATCAGGTTTAGTATCAAAGTGGTTCTTTCCTATCATTCACATCTTTTTCATAGTGTGTGTGGCTATTTGGGACATACTTTAAGCCATGGAATTGTACCCATGGATGTATTTTCCCATAATGATTTTGATATTGGGCATGATGATACAAATGATTGTGTCACATTAAAGAGAGTAGACATAATAGAAGGTAGAACTAAATATGATGGTGGTGAATGTGAGTGCACATCAGTGCACACAAGATTAGTGGAACATTAAACTTTAGCACAAAATTGATTTTCTTTTTGATCAATTAGTAGAAGAGTTAGGATGAAAGAAATGCCATTGAGATGATCCCAGTACTTCAACCATTCTAATTTGTAGTCATTACTTGAGATGTGGACATGTGGCATAATATTATTGATTATGACATCTTGATTATGTACCATAGTGGTTCTAATATAGGAACATGGGTAGAGGAAAGACTCATGTTATCCCAAATATCAATCAGCATTCAAAATCTTTAGTTTGATAGAGGACACCATCTAGACCTCTAGATGTTATCTTACAATCTATGAGAACCTCCAGATAGAGTATTCCAATCATTTTAGAGGGATGTGTCATTATACCTATTTTTTAAGGAGACATTAGAATAGGTCATGTGATCACTGACATAGTATGTCAATTAGGCTTGTCAACATTGCCACTTTTGGATGATAAAATAATTGGCATGTGGAATGGCATTATCAGAGGTATGGCAACATGTTGTTGTACCTTGTGATTTGCAGTTGAGAAATAGTTATCAAACATGGTTACTCTCAATATCATTCCATTAGATATGGATGAGATGGTTTTAGGAAATTTATATCTCTTCACTTAGCAAGCATCATTTAGAGATGATGGTATATAGCTTCACTTGGATCACACTTGAATCATGCAAATCAAGACAATGCAGGTCTCTAGACCCAATCACAATGATTCTAGTTAGACATCAAACTCATATGTACCAAGTGACCATAAAGAAATTGAAGGAAAGTTTCATGATGATCTATAGAGTGACTATTGAAGGAGTCAGACCCACACCAAGATTCTATAATCGATAAGGAATCCTAGGTGTATTTTGGGTTTATCCATTTATATATACTCATAAAACTAGCATAAATAATGTGCTAGTTAGGATGTATGAATAAGACCCATATGGGCAATATTGTGATATACATCATGCATAGTTGTTAAAATACCCAAGGGGAACTATTTATATCTATATATACATGCATTATATAAATTATAGTTTATTTTGTTATGGAGTCACCTATAGAGAAGTATTGAGTGATATTTTATCATACTAAAGTTCTCTTCTTACATTTTGGTAGATCTTTTCCATTAACAATAATATATGCAGATTAGGGTATGCTTGTTTCTATAAGTGTTATTCTATAAATAATAGTTTAGAAAACCCAAGAAGAACTTTATCCACACGTACTTTTGTATAAATTCCATTAAGGTTATGAAACAAAAGGGGACATTGATGAATGTGATAATATTCAAGCAGTGGAAGAAATCACTAGGCTTATTTGTGTAGAGGTTCTTATGAAGCTATGAAGTAGAGGAAGTCAATGCATCCTAGATATATGTAGAGGATAATGATGGTTGTGTAGTAATAGAGTATTTTGTGGAAGGTGTGATCAATTGATTATTTTAAGCATTGTAGGCATAGTTACAAAACCTGAGTAGACTGATAAAAGACATATCATAATTCTATAAAACTGACTGGTATTTTAGTGGATACCAGCTTTTGGTGGACCAAAATCCCTCTTAGTAGGGAGGATTGATCTAGGATGATCCACATACACTCCAAGATAGAATTTGTCAAATTACAGATTGATCAATGGCACAATATAAAGCTTGTCAAGAGATTTTTGGTATAATTTGAATGAGTCAATTTTGAGCCTATATGCACAATATATCATGCATTGAAGTTCCAGATCAAATGGGCAAAAGGTGACACAAGGTGATGTGGCATAATCCTAGCTCACCAAATGGTCTAATCATGTTGTGACACATGACAACAAGCTTGTGTCAAAAAATAATTGGGTTTCAATATCTTGTCTTTAATAAGCATATGTAAACAACATAAAAAATAGGTTAGCTATAAGGATTATAGCTGATGGAGTCCACTTTTGTCTTGTAAAGGGACCCTACCACCAATATAGCTATGGAACATCCAACTAATTGGATGTTGATAAGTGTTGAATTGTGAGTGGTCAATGTGATGCGACCTCAAGCCACCATGTGGCTTGTCATCACTTCATTTCTCCATAGTAAATTTTTTTTAATGCTTAATGTCAACTTGAGCATGAGTTGGGATGCTAACCTGAGTTGGAGTGTCAAGCCCAAGTTGAGAAGCAAAGACCTAAGTTAGGGTGATCATAGCTTGAGTTGGATTATCAAGTCATGTTGGGAACCAATTCACCTTGGATGCCAACTTAACTCAAATGGGATAAATGAGCTCGAGTGGGATAAAATGGAACATGATTTGGGTTTTATATTTTAACTTGAATGGGTCAAATTAAGCATGATGGTTCAGGATCAATTTAACATGAAAACTATGCTATCATGGAGATGGTCAAAACCATAAAGGCCCAATATATTCCATCATTACATGTCAACCAATCAAATATTATATCCCATAATGATAATATTGAATGCCAAGTTTGACATGAAGGTTCTATGCTTAGTTTGGGACATCCACCAAAGTCCAACTTGTTATGTAAATGAGCCATCACCATGAAGTCCCCAAATTACCAACCATCAAAGTTTATAACATACCATTTTCAATGCCACAAAGCCACCAAAAATAAAAAAATATGTTAATTCCAATCACTTGGAATTATCTACAATGAAACTCATGGTATTTCAATACCAAAATTTACACCCAATTACCAATGTGGGATAAAAAGATATGCATTGATCACAAAAATGTTGGCATGGGATTTAAACTGTGCTATCTTAGGTAAAATGATAGAGATCCAACCGATGGATCTATGGGTTTAAATTATAAATAAACCTATGAAATTTTATCTAAAAACAAGCCTTGACAGACTGAGAATTGGCCAAGATAAAGACTAGTTTGCACATATCACCTTTTTTGAAGCACTTAGAGGTATTTTTAGATCTTGGTGTAAACTAGGAAAATTTCATAGACTCTGAGATGATTTGAAAGGTATGTTGAATAACCTATTTTTGATTTTTTAAGGACATTTTATAATTCTATTTTTGATATTTTAGGAAGGAAATACATAGGATTGTGAGATTGCATTGACGATAGTAAGGTGGAAGGTCTATCCATGGGTTCTAGGACTTTTTAAAGGTATATTTAATATTTGTATGTAGTCTTATAGTATACATTTTACAATTATGAGGGTTGGATATGTACTCACTTTTCAAGGAAATGGATCGGTTCATACTATAAGTGAACTCAAAGACGTAGGCATTGCCAAAATCCATTATCAAGTGCTTGACATGAGTTGATTTTATTCATGCATTATTTTTCCACATTTTGATTAATTTTATTTATTAATAATTATTTAATGAATAATTAGTCAAATATGACATATTAATAATAATTCGAGCACTTCAGGGTTTGAAATAAATATGTATTAAAAGGTTAAATTTTGTATTATTTCCTTGAGTGTTTTGAGAAATTATGTAATTTGACTAAAGGATCCAAGGTAAAAAAAATTTACATGGAAATAAATGCCACTTTATGGATTAAGGATCCTTATTTTTTTAAAAACCTCCTTGTACTAGATGACTAGACATGTTTGTGCTTCTAGGATCTCCTTTAAATTATTAGGCTTGATTCAAAAGACCAAGCTCTAATATCAATTTTTGGAAGCATAATCACTGAGAGGGGGTAGAATAAGTGTAAAAACAACTTTCTTTAAATCATATACAATCATTCATGAACTATGAGAGCAACATGAAGATCTAGAAATGTATAAAGACCATTCACATGAACATAAAACAAGAAAACACACATATGAGTGGGAAAACCTAAATGGGAAGAAATCCCAATACGATCCATAAAAATAGAATATAGTCCTATAAAACAAAATATCATATTTTGTTGATCACTAACTCAACTTGGAGCACCAAACCCAATAAAGTCAAGCACCCACTTGACTGGGCTTTAACAAATACCTACTTGCAAGGAAGCACTAAATACATAAGTGAATCAACACCAAATCATCCAAATCATCAATTTTAATCACCACATCTTCAATATATTATTATGGTCTCAATTCAAAATCTCCTTTTTCTCTACCAATAAATATTTTATTTGTTTATGTTGCATACATTTGAAATACTAAACTACCTTGTATATATACAAGTATCATAGTCACACACCACTTGGTCAAACACACACCTTAAGCCTCTTATGTAATAAATATAATAGGTCTTATAACACTTTATTAACATTATTAAAATTAAATTTTTACCCCCTTTTCTTTACAACAATTCAATTAGGCCTCATTTCTCTTTTAGGTCTCATGGAGACCTAATTGCATTAGATCTATCTTCTTAGCATCAAATATTGGTCCTATTGGGCCTAGATGGCCTTATCCAAAAATAAAATACCATTAAATAACTTATATAATTACCTATATTTACCTTCTCCATGTTTGGTTAGACCTTTATCCTTCACTCATACCATGAAAGCTCTTTTAGGACAAACTGTCCTATTAGGCCTATGTACCTCAAAAGTCTATCTTACAAAAATTAAGCATAAACACACTTAAGCTATTTAAATATGATAAAAAAAACATGTATAAATATTATCCATGATCTTAGGGTCATAAAAAAATTCTTGGAACACTTTCACTTAGGATATCAAAGCTCAAGAACATCTTTGTAACTCACTCACTCATAACTTCCAATTTACCTTAACAACCAATCATGGTGACTTAGACCTCCAACACCTATGTAGACAATTTTAATGACTCATGATGAATTTAAATGGTTATATTAGATATATAAACCATCCTAAAATATAAATATCATATGGTCTAATGGAAAATAATGGTCTTGAGATTAGTTTTTTGACCTTATATCACATAGTCTTATCTAAACTAGATAAGTCATTTTGTGAGCAACATTTTCACCATATTAACTAACTTCCATAAATTATTCCAAGATTTAACATGACTTAAAATTCATAAATAAACTCTTCATTCACATTTTTCATTAATTTGATATGCTTAGACCCTCAAATCCATCTTCTCATCTACGCATGAGTTTTACACTCTTTGAACCATTAGGTTTATCTGTGACTGGCTAACTTAGATGTCTGAATTAGAAAATTTAAGGATAAAACCTATACATAAATCATAATTGACATGAAAAATTAATCTATATCTTCTTATTCCATCCATTTTATTTTCTTAAGCAAAACAACTTCTGATAGCTATAATAACTTACTAATAACTAAGCCTGTATCTATGCATTTTCTCTATCATCTAACTAACCACCACAACCTAGAGGTACCTGGGAGAGATTAATACATGATCCAATAGATTTAATAGCCATTTTTATCCATTTTTATCTTATTTGAACAAGATATTTCACATCAGGTCCTTATTAGAATTTTAGGGAGGTTTAACATAGGTTTTGGTGTTAAAGATTATTCATAAAGGATTGCCCCTTAAATCCAAAACCAATGTCTAGAGATCTCATTTGGGACCCTTACCCATCTCTCCTTTATATATAAATTTCACATGTAGAGGTTACATGTGCCAATGAATGTCTAAAAGTGCTTCTCAGGTCTTAAGACCTCATTCTATAAACTTGAGAAGGCCTAACATACTGATACATGAAATTTATTTCAAATCATGACCTCAAACTTTGTGAACATGCCTAAAAAAAATTATATCACCTCTATTCATGCTCACATATGCATTCTTTCCTTGAAATATGATCTTCATACGTCATTAGGCTAGGTAGGGTCTAAGAGAGGTCTAGTTGTAGGCTTAGTCTGAAGGTCCTACCCCTATACACTCACCCTTAAACTCTAATGAATGATTCAATGCCTCACATGCATGCTCAAATAGGTATAAAAAACCTTCAAATCCATATTTTTATTCATTTTATTTCACATATGATGCAGAGATTCCATAGTAAAAGTCTCAGCTTATACTTATTTATCCAACTCCTATGCTTTTACACCCTTCCTACTATCCCTATTTTACCATTTTTTGATTAGTAAAAAATAAGTATAGTTATATTTAACTTACCAATAATGTATTATCCTTTTTATTTTCAAGACACACTTGTATGTCAAATTTGGTGGGCTAATTCTTCTTCTAGGTCCACTTTCCAACTTCAAGCCTTCTCAATTAGCCCTCTCTAGGCCTAATTCACCTTGGATCACTCAAATTACATAATAAAATGTTCATACATAATTGAAATATTTAAAATATGTTTTATCACCTCAAATAGGCTTAGACTAAAAATATTTGTTAAATTTTGATGCTTCAATCCTGAGATATAGATGAAACCCTAATTTAGGGCTTGTAGGATACTGTAACTAGTTAAGAGCATTAAAAAATCAATTATGGGCACTTTAAGAGGTTTAAAAATACTAAATTTGTTTTTTAAGGTTTATTTAAGCCCTAATAAACCTTCCCAATTATTGGTAGGTGTATATTAATCCAAGTTCTTTGTTAACTAAATCAAAATGCGTTAGACTGCATCTAAAAGATGATACTTTAAAAAATTATATTCCTGTATGAATGCATAAATCATGTTGAAAATTAAAAAAAGATTTAATAAACTTTAAATATTGTCTAAGTAATCACCTTAATGCATTTATCATTAAAAAATCATTACCAATTTTGTGCTTTTCTTCAAAACCATCACAGAGTCTCAATGTATACCCTCTGATATAGGAAACATGGATCTATTCTAGTTATCAAATATCTCATAGTATTATTATATTTTATTGGAACATAAACTCTTTAAACTTTGTCAACAGTCTAAGGATATGTTGATGACACAATGCCAATTAATAAAAATACCTTTTCCTTTATGAAAATAAGCACATAATCTTTACATCAAAGGAATGACTCTCAAATAGGGGTTTGCTTGTAAGTAAACTCGAACAACAAGTGAAAAGATTAATTTTTATTTAAAATTATAGACTTAACATGTTCAATAACCTTCAATAATAATGTAATAATCAACAAGATTCCCTTTGATCATCAAACATGGAAAATTTAGTCTGCTACTAATACAGGAAAATGCTCATAATAGGGTCTACACAATACTTTATTTAAAAAATCTTCTCTTTATCTTTCCCTTTTAAGTATTCCATAAACATAAAATCATCTAACTTTATACATAATAAAATCTTACCATTTTATGAGGACAACCATTTTTCAACCACCTTGGAGAGGTTTACCGATGGTTATATGACAAGTTTTGTAAGGTGACCAAGCACCAACATTGAATTCTAAGGACTATATCACTTTTGTCCCTTTTTCATGATTCAAAGGGCCTAAAATAACATTCTAGACATGTTTAAATTCTTCTTCAAAACTAACCATACCTTGCAAGTCCCAAAAATATACTAGAAATTCAAATTTTAAACCTACTAGTTTTTGTGGGAAAACCAAATTTGAAAATTTAAACTAACTAGATGCACTTATAAATTACAAAATGGAAACATAAGAATGATTTTGGAATTTCAAGTCCATCCAAATAATCATTATACCTTATTCAATGCAAACAATCTAAAATTGACAAAAATTGCTCCCTAAGAATGATGTTCCTACATCATACTCCTAAGGAAAGGAAAAAGAACTCATGGACTATTGTCCATGAGTTCTTCCATAGTACTCCCTCAATTTTTTATGTTATGCTCATTAATATACATGGAGTCCTCTACTAAATGATTCTTCTAATTGACTAGATACTTGAAATACTACTTGTCTCTAGTCCTCTTAATCACCTATTTTTCCAATATGCATTCCATTTCCTCTATATTGGCTTTAGGAAGCTTCCTTGCCTAATATGGGCCTACTATAGTTGCATAATATTTTGTGTTATATCCTTTATCTCCTTATTTTTAAGGTTACAATTATGAAACATTAAATAGAAGTGAAATTCCAACTCCACTAGGTAACTCTAATTTATATGCATTGTTTGCAAACTTCTAGAGAATCTTACAAGGACCTATGTTCTTCATCTTTAGCTTGTTGTATTCAACACTTGGGTAAATTTCCTTCTTGAGATGAGATAATAATAAGTCCCCAACATATAAATTCACTTCTCTTCTACTCAAATCTACCTATTTATTTTACTTGTTAACACTAGTCTCCAAATGCTTTCTTACATGTTCATGCACCTCTTTCATTGCCATTAAAAAATCCTCACCTTTAGAAATTATCTTGTCCATATGTCTGATGTCTCTAACCTCAAATACACCTCTTGGATGCATTTTATATATCACCTAGAAATGACTCATTCCAATGTTTTTATTGGTCTCTGCTTGAGGTAAGACAAGATCCCACTACTTGGGATGGTCTTTGGATAAAAAAACAAGTTCCCTAAGCTTATATTCACCACATTAGTTTGAAGATCTATTTGAGGGAGGTAATTTGAACTGAATCTCAAATTTTTACCTAGCTTCTTCCATAATGTCCTCCATAAGTGACCAAGAAACTTAGTGTCCTTGTTAGAAACAATTTTCATGGGCAATCCATGAAGCTTCACTACCTCCTTGAAAAATTAATTAGAACCATGTGTTGCATCATTAGTGGTTATACATGGTATGAAATATGAAATTTTAGAGAATATATCAACAATTACAAAATGGAATAAAACCCCCTTTGTTTCATAGGTAATCCCATCACAAAATTCATATTATGGATTCTCAAGGCCTATTTGGGATTGGTAAGGGTTGATACAAAATTGCATTAATACATTAAAAATTTGACAAATTTTGCATCTCTCTACATACCTCCATAATTTTTATTGAACTCTAGGCCAATAGTAGTGCCTATTAAGTAACTCCAATGCCTTATCAAGCCCAAAATGGCTTGTCATGCTTCCACTACACTTCTCTTGGATCAGATTTCCTTTTATAGAGATCTTTGACACACACAATTATACTAATTTGAATAATAATCCATACTAGAGTACATAATATAACCATGGATCCTTATTGAGTGTACTTTGGTGCTTTCATGCATGGTATACTTCCTTGAAGTCTTCATCATCCTCATACAAATATTTGAGTGCCACAATGCCAACACTCTCTAACTAAATCTCATGCACCAATGAGACTCTCTTGCTTAATGCATCTGCAACCTTATTGCTTTGTCCTTATTTATGCTTGATGGTGAAATTAAATATTTACATTTACTCCACCCATTTCACATGTTGGTTCAACTTGGGCTGATTAGATATGAACTAAAGTTCATGGTTATTTGTGTACACTATGAATCCATTTGGCATGAGATAATGCCTCCATTTCTTCAATGCTTGCACCATTGCATAAAACTTTAAGTCATAGGATGAATGCCTATTCTTAGAATCATTCAAATTTTCACTAAAATACACTAAAGGTATGCGCTCTTAGATTATTACAACCCCAATGGATACACCACTTGCATCACACTCTATTTGGAACACCTTTTTAAAGTCTAGCAATTATTGTATGGGTTGCTCCTTGATTTTTTGCTTCAAGTATTGAAAACTCTTTTTTACCTTCTCATTACAAACAAAGTTTTTATTGTCTCCCTTGATTGTGTCAATTATGGGATCACATATTCCACTAAATTTCCTTATAAAATTCCTATATAAACTTTCCAAACCATGAAAACTCCTCACCTTTTCTGCTATCCTAGGTGTTGGCCGTTCCATGATTGCCTTCACCTTGTTCTTGTACATTTTCAACATGCCTTGTGAAATAAAAAATAAAAGGTACAATTTTTTTTTATTTTTATGAAATCACACTTATTGAGGTCAATCAATAACCTCTCTTCTTATATCCTCCCTATCACCAACTCTAAATGATGAAGATGTTCCTCCTTGATTTGGTTTTAGATTAGTATATCATCCAGATAAACCACTGAAAACTACCTATAAAATATTTTATAACCTCGTTAATTAATATTATAAAATTTCTAGGTGCATTAGTCAAACTAAATGGCATGAGAAACCATTCATACAAACCTTCATTCATCTTGAAATTAGTATTCCACTCATTACCTTGCTTGATTCTTATCTGGTAGTATCCACTCTTGAGGTCTATCTTGGAAAAGTAGCTTGGCACAGTCAAGCAATTCATCAAATCCTCTATCTTGAGAAGTATAAATCTATACCTTATATTGATCTTATTGATGGCCCTAGAATTAGTGCACATCCTCCACTCACCTTTCTTCTTTGAAACCAAAACTATGAGCACTACACATGGGCTCAAGCTCTCTTTGATCATCCCTTTGTCAAGCAACTCTTGCACTTGTATTTTGATCTCAACATTCTCTTATGGGGTCATATTGTATGTAACATTATTTAGTATACTTGTTCCAGGTACAAAGTATATATGGTGTGTTATGATCCTCAAAGGTGGTAATGTGTTGGGAAGCTCATCAATAACTATATCAACATACTTATACAACATTTATTGAATCTCTTGGGGCAACTCATTGATCTTAGTGGTTGTCATAACAGTCATAAGATTGATGACCAAAGTAAAGCCTATCTCTTCATGCATATAATTCAAAAACTCTCTTCCACTTACCAACATCTCATGTGAACCAACTTGTTGATCACTTTCCTAATCCTTTAAGGGTAGAAAAGTGTGACTAACTCCATCCTTCATCAAAGTGTACATATTCTTTCTTCCATTATGATTAGTTTTTCTATCATATTTCCAAGGCCTTCCAAAAATCACATAGAACACATCTATGGGGATGAAATCACAAATCACCTTATGCTTATATGTTCCAATTTGAAACTTTACCCAAATTTGTTGAATAACCAAGAATTATTGTCCCTTATTCAACCATGACACCTTATATGGAGTGGGGTGAGGTAATTTATTTAGCTCAAGCTTATTAACCATTTCTAACAAAAAAAGATTATCCATACTTCCTAAATAAATGACCATTTTGAAACACTTACCTTGGCATTTGAAATTTTTCTTGAAGAGAGTCTTCCTTTATGGTGTCTCCTTCTCCTTGGGTTTCTTGATCAACAACCTCATGAGAATTGATTCTCTCACTTTAGACTCTTCTATGTGTGATAGAGAGCAAACACTCTCTTTATCTCCTCCTTATGCAATCTAATTTATCCCTTCATTTCTTGTGCTCATTACTAGCTAGTCCTCTAGGCATTCCCATTAGTTATGACCAAATAACTTACTACACTTGAAACACTTTCCTATAAATCCACTTGATCCTCTACCCCTTCATGAATAACCACCTATATTGAAAGTTTACCTACCTATAAATCCACCTCTTGAGCTAATGGCCTATTCTTATGTATTGCTTGATTCACTATGAAGATTTACTTGTGAGAAATTTCATCCCCCTTGTTGTCCTCTACCTCTAAAATTTTTTGCCTTTCCTCTATTCTATTGATTATGCTTATTATTTAAATTATCTTTAACCTTGCAAATTGGTATCACTCTAGTACTTTTGGGATAACAAGTTGTAGTTCATCTTATAGATTAAATCTTAGGCCATTTAAGTACCTTAAAATATTATCTCTATCTTACTCAACATTAATATACATGATGGTCTACTTATAGAACTCTTCTATGTATTTCTTCACACTCATTTCCTTCTACTTTAGATTTTGTAATTATCTAAACAAGTTTATCTCATAGTCACCTGACAAGAATTTGTCTTTGAGCTTGGTAACCATTCTATCCTAAGAATTTATCTTGTTCTTACCCTTATTTTTTCTCTCATCTTGTGTGAAGTACCACCATAATGAAGCATGCCCCTTCAGTTTGGTTCTTTCAAAGTTGACCTTATTATCATCACCTCCTCATATTCAAAATATTTATCTACCTCATTCACCCAATCCATGAGTTCATCTCCATCAAGACCACCTATATAGGTGGGTAATTCCACCTTTATTTTAGACCTTTGACTCATGATCACCTTCATGAGTATCTCTACTCCTTGATATTTAGGTCCTTCAACCATCTCTTCTCCCTCTACTTCCTCTTGGTCTTGTGGCCCATCTTCCATGTCACTCAAGTCCCCTGTTAGGACTCCTCTTCTTTATTTCTTTATAAATAAATTAGCCTTACATCCAAGCTGAATCTAAGATCTGTCATCTCTACCAACACATCATATTGGTTCCCTTGGTTCCTTGTTGCACCTCCTTTGTTTCTCATAGGTGGCATTTTAAGCCTTATTCAAGTATTTTATCAAACAAGTACCTATTATTCTCTTCCCCAAGGAATATTCTCTCTAATAATTATTCTTAGGCATCCAAGGTTATCTTTGATACTAAAATGATGTAGATATTCCACACCAACAATCTCATATTATACTTCTTTATCCAACTCCTATGCTTTTAGACCCTTCCTACTAGCCCTATTTGCCTATTTTCTAATTAGTATAAAAAAGTACAATTAGATTTGACTTAAAAATAATGTATTTTCATTTGTATTTTCAATACACACATGTGTGTGAAATTTGGTGGCCTAATTCTTCCTCTCGATCCACTTTCTAACTTCTAGCATTCTCAATTATCCCTCTCTAGGCCTAATTCACCTTGGATCACTCAAATTATATACTATAGTGTCCACACGTAATTAAAACTTTGAATTTTTTTTATATCACCTCAAATAGGCTTATACTAAAAAAAATTGTTAAATTTTGATGGCTCGATCTTGAGATATAGATGAAACCCTAATTTAGGGCTTGTAGGACTTGTAACTAGCCGAGAACATTAAAAATTCAACTGTGGGTGATTTAAGAGGTTTAAAACGATTTAAATTGTTTTTTAAGGTCTATATAATCCCTAAAAAACCTTACCAATTATTGGGAGGTGTATATCAATCCATTGTCTTTGTTAACTAAATCAAAATGCATTGGACTACATCCAAAAGATGATACTCTACAAGCCTATATTCCTGTATGAATTCACAACTCATGTTAAAAAGAAACAAAAAGTTTTATGAAACTTAAAATATGGTCTAAGGACTCAATTTAATTCATTTATCACTTTAAAATCATTACCAAGCTCGTGCTTTCTTTCAAAACAATCACATAGTCTCAACGTATACCCTCTGCTTAGGAAACAAAGATTTGTTCTAGTTATCAAATATCTCACAATATTATTATATTTTATTGGAACCTAAACTCTTTAAAAATTTTAACAAGTTTGAGGATATGCTGATGACATAATACTAATTAATACAAATACCTTTTCCTTTATGAAAACAAGCACACAATCTACACATCAAAGGAATGACTCCTAAACAGGGGTTTACTAATAAGTGAAATTGAACAAGAGGTGAACAGATTAATTTTTATTTCAAATTATATAATTAAAATGTTTAAAAACTTTAATAAAAATGTAATAATTAACAAGATTTTGTTTGATCATCAAACATGGAAAATACAGTCTACTACCAATACATGAAAATGCTCAGAATAGGGTTTGCACAATACTTTCTTGAACAAGGCTTATATTTATCATTCCCTTCAAATTATTCCATAAAAATACAAGTATATAACTATTTTAATTCAAAATTATTAACTTTAATATGAGGACAACCTTTTTTCAACCACCTTGGAGAGGTTTACCAACAGTTATATGATAAGTTTTGTAAGGTGACCAATCACCAACATTGCATTCTAAGGACTATATCACTTTTGGACCTTGTTCATGATTTAAAGGACAAAAAATAAAATTCCAAACATGTTTAAATTATTTTAAAAAAATAACCATACCCTGAAAGTCCTAAAAACACACTAGAAATTCAAAAATTTTAACCTACTAGTTTTGGCAGGAAAATAAAATTTGAAAATTTAAACTAACTAGATGCACTTATAAATTACCAAATGGAAACCTAATAATAATTGGGGCCTTTTAAGGCCATAAAAATCATAATTATACCTTATTAAATTAAAACAAGATAAAATTAACAAAAACATCTCCCTAAGAATGATGCTCCTACATCAACATACCTCTAAATGTCATAACTAGGCTCATGACTAGGTTTTCCATGTACTTTGTCATCAATGACCTATAATTTTATGTAACCACAAGACATTAGTTACCTTAAAATTATATATTTATCTTTCTCACATGACATCACTAACTCATGAAAAAACTCTCTCAATTCACATTGTCATATCACACACTACCAACTAGTCTTAGTCACTTTTGACATCAACCTTCACACGATACACCTTTGACATCAATGACAATAGTCAATAATCTAATTCTAAGTAGGCTTATTGTCCTTTATCCTTAATAAATTTATTAAATAATAATATTATTAAATAATAATATATTATTTATTAACATGAGGTGGAAACCTCATGAACATAAATAATAAATTTATAATTATTTAATGTTACCAAACTCTAATTAAATATCTTTATCAGGTTGGATGGACCTGGTATTTTTACAATGATCACCTCCCTTGATATTTAATTATAAATGAGGTTTTACCATTTTTTGAAATCATCTCTTGAATATGAAAATTTTATCATATTCAAACTCATTCAAAAGTATTTTGTGAATCACTATGTGAAGAAGTGAGAAGAATAAGTATGTATTGAGGTGATTTAGTTTCTCATATAAATGAATATCACATTGGTGGGTTTTTTATATTTCAATATTTTGCCACAGTAAATACCTATGTAATGCTTCATTGATTTATATTCACTATTATGTGCTTTGCTTATTGAATTTACTCTAGATCTTATCCTGTGTATTACAGCCTATCTTGTATATCAATTTTGTCATGGAATCAGAACAAACGGGGTGGATTTAATTGGCAAGCACATTTCATCGAGTTGAATATCAATAATTGAGATTTCATTTTTTTCAAGCCTTGGACACTATTATTGACTGATGTATGACACTATGAGGCATATTAAAGTTTAAAAATATCTTAGCATTCATTTTGTGGTTTATTGGAGGCATGGATATAAGATGTTAGAGCATACAACCTTCACTCAAGCATTGTAAAACTCCATTATAGTGACCAATCTTCAAATTTTAAAACTCAAAGAAAATGGGACACCATTTTCACACATGTACAACCATTTAAAACTTGTTCACTATATATAGAAAAAATTATTTCTATACCCTCTATCTCAGTTTAAATGGTAAATATTCAATTTTTTGGCCTCCTAAAATATTCTTATGAGCATATAGAGGTTTCTTGAAGCTTTTGATTATTTTTTAAACCTATATGGGCACCATAGTATGGATATAATAGCCCTTTTAAAATATGAAATTAGACGTTTTGGCATAAAATTAGATTTTGAGGGTTGGATCTAGGTTATTAAAATATTCGAAGGCTTTTTAACAGGTTTCAAGAGTTGTTTCAGCTTCCTTCAACCTATAGCAAGTCTTCACACCTATGCCATGGATGATAAAATAAGATTATGAGTTAAGTATAATGTTTTGAAATTTTATTTAACAAATATTTTTATTATTTATTATAAATTTTCCATACAAGCAAGCCCTAGGTCCTACTTTGAATAGTTATTTTTAGAAAATGTTTAAAAATTAGAAATCAATTTTTAATTTTTAAATTACATGCACCTATTTATTTTTTATTTTTATATATTTTTAATTAAAAAAATTATAATAAATAAAATTTAAATATTAATTAGTGCATATCATCTCTTAAGAAGTTTGTTAGATGAATTGGTGGACCTTATTTTGCTAAAAGCTTGTCACTAGGGAGGTCCTATGTTCAAAACCCCCTAAATAAAATTTTTGATTTGTTTTTTTTAATTTAGTTAAATTTATTTTAATTTAAACTTATTTTTGGGATTGAGTGACAAGTCTTATGTGTTCAAAACCCTAGTTAACCTGTCGACTTTGTTTCAACATTCAACTGAATGAATGTTTTATCTATAATAGTCATGTAATTAGTATATCCCTAGTTTTTGGTACCTTTTGGATGCATCTACATTGTCCATTTTATGTTTTGAAACCTTCCATTATTATTTTTTGCAAATTTTTTTTACTAATAGCATCTAGGTGATTATTTTGGGTGTTACTCTTTTGGCACCTACTTTAGTGCAACTCTAGTTTATTTTTTTACATTATTGAACATCTAATTGGGAAACTATTTATAATTTTACTTGTGATTATTTTATAAAAAAAAGTATAAAAACTCATTAAACAAGTTTCTTTTTTAATAATTATTTTTACATTAGTGTTTTTTTATGACACTTGTGACACCTTATTTTATCATAATCTTTCATAATTTTATTTTCTTTGTCTTTATTTAATTTGAACAAATCTTTTATGTTTATACTTACAATCTATATTTACTATCAAATAAAGTTAAATGGACATTAAAAAATATTTATTTTAAGTTTTTTTTATTGTCATTCTTAAAGGGAAGCTATGGCTTCACCTAACCTTGTTCTAAATAAATCACAAATGATTAATGGATCTAACTATAACATTTGGAAAATTAACATTAAAACATAATTAATGGCCTAAAAATTATGGAATATTATCATTGAGATAAAAATATCCCCATTAGGATGATGTGTTACCCCTAAAATTTTAAACATATTATCATAAGAAACCATGTCAATTATCTTGTGATGTGTTAGGGATGAATTCCTACTCCACATTATAAACTCCTTGAGTCCATGCATAACGGAACTTGTCTCTTAAAGATTATTAAATGAATTCTTGAATTGCTTAGTACACTTATGAAAGGTGATGAAAAGGTTATTAATTTTATTGCTAAAATTAAGAACATTAAATCTCATTTATATGGTTGTAACTATAATTTGATTCAAGATAAATTACATTATTTTATTATTCAATTTAATATTCATGAAAATTTTCATAATTTTATCTCAATTTTGAATTCAAAGTACCAAACAGAGCAAGATATCCCAAACCTCACTACCCTGCCTACTTTTATGATTTAATAAGAGTAAGTGATGTCTAATTTTGATTCTAAAAACAATTTTGTTCAGGTGCTTATTTCTCTCAATCTTTTTTCTGAGAACAATAGAAATTAAAAACTTAACCCTAATTTTTTTAAAGGTAAAAATGTGAATAAAAGATCTGGTTACAAGAATCATAAACCTAATTTTAATGATAATTAAAATTTGTGTGGTAAATTTGGTCATAGAAGGATTTTTTTATAAAAATAAAGATAGAGTTAATAATCAATCATATAGAAATAATAAAATAAATAAATCTAATCAAAACATTAATAAAAATAATAATCCAGATCAAAATTTAAATGTTATTACTTTATATGATGTTTTATTTATTTCAAATGAAAATGAGTAGATTTTAGATAGTGGTGCATCACACCATACGAATTGATTATCTAATATTTTATATGATTTTAGAGATATACCTAAAAACATTTACTAAGTATATAATTTATTTTTAAAAGAAACTAAGCAAGTAGAGGGAAATTTTTTAAATGTTGTTAATAATTATGTTTTCTAAGTACCTAAGCTTAAAAATAACTTGTTATCTTGTTCAAAACTTACTAATGATCATTTCAGTATAATGTTAATTAAATATAGCTAGTCTAATAAAAAACAATTTGGGTCTTTGATTGTTGAAGGAGTTTAAAAGAATTATTTATATATTTTCTCTCATTTTACATGTTCTCTTTCATCACATGGTAAGAATGAATCTCAATTATGGCATGAAATATTAGGACATGCTAATTTTAAAATTTTAGATATAATATCTCCTCAGAGTCTTATTATTGGACTTCCCTCTATACCTTCTCATCATGAAACTTGTGAGGGATAATTACATGGTAGGCAACATACTAACCCCTTTTACAAGGATTATGATGTGAATTCCTCACATCATTTAGAATTAATTTATAGTGATGTTATAGGACCTTGTAAAGTCGTATCTCTTAATATTTATTTTTATACTATTAATTTCATTGATGATTACATTAGAATAATTTGTTCATATTTCATTAAAAATAAAATTTAAAATGTTGTCTAAATTCACAGAATTTAAAGCTTTCATTGAGAATGCTTTTGGTTTTCATATTAAGAGATTAAAATATTATAATGGTGGTGAATAAATTAATAAAGAGTTTTATTCCTTTTTTATTAGTTTTGGTACTCAAAGGGAACTAACAACTCCCTATTCCCCTCAGTAAAATGGTATTGTTGAAAAGAAAAACTACATCATTATTGAGATGGTTAGAAGAATATTGCATTTTTGAAAATGTTCCTATGTTTTAATCAGCCGAAGACATGAATATCAATATTTATATTCTACATAGAGTCCTTATCAAAAAAATTCATCTTTATAATCCTTTAAAAATTTGGTTTAAAAAGAAACCCAATGTGACTCATCTTATGATCTTTGGTAGTCATGCTTTTATCTTAGTTCCTAATTTTAAAATAAATAAGCTTGATCCCACTTTCTATTCTTATATTTTCATAAGTTATGGAGGTAAGACTAAAGGTTTAAGAGTACATGATCTATCTAAAGTATAGATCATTAATAATATGAATATTCTTATTCTCAAAAAATCATTTTATGAGCCCTATGTGGAACCTCCTCAATGTTCTTCTTTTGATGAACTTGGTTCTCATATTTATCCTTATGAATAAATATATGCCCTAGAGGAAGTTAATCCAATGTTGAATAACTTAGAGTTTGAGGAACCCCCTGAGTTTCATGTTCAATTTAAAATACTTAAATGGTTAGAATCCCTAATCCAATTTCCTAATGTTGAAAACCTTAATTAATTAACTAGAAGTCAACATTATTATCATAATTTAATGATTATGTATGAATACAAACCTAAATATTTTGAGGAATATACTTAAAATGATAGATGAAATGTTACTATACAATTTGATTATAATGCGTTAACTAAAATTTAAATTTAGGATCTTGTCCCTCCTCTATCAAAAATATATATTATCAATTGTAGGTGGTTATATAAGATTAAATATAATTCAATTGATAAAATTGATAATTTTAAAGATAGATTAGTTGCTATTGAGTTTACTCAAAAACTTGGGATTCACTATGTTGAAACCTTTGTTTTTGTAGTAAAAATGAGTATTGTTAGATTAATTATTTCTCTTACATCCCAAAATAGTTGGGTTATTCACAAAATGGATGTCAAGACTATTTTTATAAATAGTGATTTAGAAGAAGAAATATACATGACTCAACCTAAAGGTTTCACTAAACCTAATAAAGAACATTATGTATATAGGTTAAATAAATCTTTATATGATCTAAAACAAGCTCCCTAAGCTTCAAATTCTAAAATTAATTCTTTTTTCAAAGAATTAGGCTTCTCCAATTTCTATTCTGATAATGATATCTTTTTTAAAATAAAAAATGATGAATTAATATTAATTGTTTTATATGTTGATGATATTTTGATTACTATCAATCTAGCTAATTTAATATATAAAGATAAAGATAAACTAATTCAAATGTTTGAAATGACTGATTTAGATATTTTGCATCATTTTTTAAGAATAGATATATTTCAAGGTAAAAATTTAATTATTGTATCACAATCTCAGTATGCACATAATTTTAATGTTAAATTAAACATGCTTGATTGTAAATATACTTCTACTCCTATTGAAGTTGGTATTAAACTTGATCCAAAATTTGCAAGTGAGAAATCTAACCCTAATTTATACAAATAACTAATTGATAGTTTAATTTATCTAGCTATTATTAGACCATATATTTCATATGATGTTGGTGTTCCTTATAGATTTATTTAGGATCCATATTTGGATCATTGGAAATTAACTAAAGTATTCTTAGTTATATCGAAAGAACAATTAATTTTGGTTTATTTTATTTTTCCATTGATAATGCTAAATTATATGGTTATTGTGATGTTGAATATGATGGTCATATTATAGATCTTAAATCTACTTTTGGATGTGTATTTAATTTTAGTGAAGGTGATATCACTTGGAATAGTTAAAAGCAACATATTGTCTCTATATATTATACAAAATTAGAGTACAAAAGTGCTATGAAAGCTACTAAATAAACCTTGTGACTATGAATGTTGTCAAAAGAACTTTATTTAGATGTTTCTCATAGTACCACCATTAATTATGATAACCAAAGTTGTATATCTCTACTAAAAAATATTGTGTAGAACCAATGAAATAAACATATTGAAGTTTAGGTGCATTTAATCTAAGAGAAAGTCATCAATGGTGATATTGATCTATATTTCTATCTTATAGTTGAAGAATTTGTAGATATCTTCATAAAACTACTTTTTGCTACCAAGTTCTGTTAATTTTATATAATATTGAGTCTCTCGTTGTTACCATTTAAGGGGAGTGTACATGAAAATGCCACTTCCTAATGGACATGTGTTTCTTATTCTTATCTATACTTATTCTCATTGTAAAAGACTATAAAATTTGTGTGGAAGTTATGTAATTTAAGTAAAATTTATGTGGAAGTTTTACTTTTGTACCCTAATACATTAAAAACATACTTTGTAATGGACGTCCGTATGTTATAGAAGGCTCCAAATATGCTTTGTGATCATTCAAGAGAAATTATGAGATGTAGTCTCATGATCATACTAGCCTAAACTTACTTTCAAATAGTTTATAGATTATAATTCTTTTTGTTTCAAAAGGTGATGTCTGGCATGATAAAGTTTTTTAAATTCTTCATTTATGTACATAGTCTAATTCTCTTTTTAAGGTGATTATGGTATTTATCGACACTTAAAATTAAGGGAGAGTGATATATCATTTAATCTTATGTGGGATTATTATCCCTTAGCATTGGTAAAGTTATTAAATAATAATATTATTTTATTTATTAATATGAGGTAGAAACCTCATGAAAATAAATAATAAAGTTATAATTATTTAATGAAATACCAAACTCTAATTAAATAACTTTATCTAGATGGATAGACCCATTATTTTTACAATGGTCACTTCACTTAGTATTTTACTATAAATAGGGTTTTACCTTATTGTGAAATCATCTTTCAAATATGAAGCTTTTATCATATTCAAACTCATTCAAAAAAAATGTGAATCACTATGTGAATAAGTGAGAATAATAAGTGTATATTGTTGGGTGTGAAGTCACTATTCATAATAATTATTCATGGACACTATTCATGATGATGTGGCATTTACGTAATGTGGATTGTAAGTGATATGGAATGGCCCATGGAGGATATTTGAATTTGGAAAGTTGATGTGAGAGAAGTGGGGAACATTTCTCCACTAATGCATAGGTGATGTTTTATTTTTCACATGGGTGCATGTGGGGAGTTATTCTTGAGGTTTTACTCTTAGCTGCATGTGGGGGACAAGGATAAAGAGGATCTTCATCATTATATTCACTCATGTGCATGTGGGGCACAATTTTACTATGGGGATCCTTAGTTGAAGTCAAAAGATGATTTAAGCATATTTTGACTCTTGTGTGTGCACATAGAAAGTGGGAGACATTGATCACTATGTTAAATGTTGAGCCCATTTCACTTCTAAAGTAAAAATAAATTACTGAGAAATTTTTAACATGAAATATTTACTTTCAAAAATTTTGGGACACATTTTTTAGTGTGTCAAACACTTCCCCCATTTGTGGCACATTTTGTGGAGAAGTGGGTTTGAGCTAAGGTGTTAAGAGAATAGAGCTAAGGTGTTGAGAGAAGTGGGTTATATGTGTATTTATTTATATCTAAATTTTATTTCATATGTCTCTACTATTATAATTTTTAGGAATGAATTTTGTGTTGTATTTTTTGTTTAATTAATCACTTAGTCCTAAAAACTAGTATCATAGATAGATTTAGAGGTTTTGCTAAAGATATTAGTTTGAGTGGGAGCTATGACAGATAATGGTAGATCTAAATTTAAAAAATTCAATGGGTAGAATTTTAGATTATGGAAGATGAAAATGGAGGATTACTTATTTTATAAGTATCTTCATCTCCTTTTGATGGTTAAAATAGGCTAACCTTCAGGCGTGAATCAAGCAGATTGGAATTTGCTCGATAGGAAAGCACTGGGAGCCATACGGTTATACCTTACATCTTCCATTTCCTTCAATATTTTTAAGGATATGACCACATTTAGTCTAATAAATAAATTAGGGGATTTATTTTAAAAACCCTCTACCTCTAATAAAATATTTTTGATGAAAAAGTTATTTAATATAAAAATGTCTAAAAATGGTTTTGTAGCTGATCATTTTAATGATTTTAGTATGGTTGTGAGTATGCTAAATTTTGTTGGTACTAAATTTGAATATGAAGTTGATGATTTATTGATTTTGTGATCCTTACCTAATAGTTAGGATAACCTAGTTATGGATGTGAGTAATGCCATCCCTAATAAGGGAACTTTAAAGTTTGAAGATGTTATAGGTGTGATTCTTAGTGAGGAAATGCAAAATAAGAGCACCAAGGAATCATCTACAGGGAATGATTTGATAGTGGAAAATAGAGGGAGATAAAAATATATAATCAAAGGAAACCATGGAAATTCAAATGGTTAGGGAAGATCTAAATTTAGAGCCAAGATGGTGTGCTGGCACTGTGGGAAAAGTGGACACACAAAGAAGGAATGTTGGGAACTTTGGGACAAGAAGACCAAACATGAGGAGACCAAAGAGGTAAATATGACAATAGGTACTATTAATTAGGATGCTTTAATTATTTCCTTAGATAATGTTATTGAATATTGGGTATTAGATTTAGGGTCTTCTTTTCATGCCACCCCACATAAGCATCATTTTATTGATTATGTTCAAGGAGATTTTGGACATGTTTATCTTGGTGATGATGAACCATGAAGTATATTAGGTAAATTTTGTGTTCAATGGAATATACAAAATGAGAACACATGGATGCTAAAGGATGTTAGACATGTTCCATAGTTAAGGCATAATTTAATATCAATGAGGTAGTTGGATAGTAAGGGTTGTTTGGTGTTGTTAACAACAAACTCTTGGAAAGTTACCAAGGGTGCTCTTGTGGTTGCAAGAGGTAATAAAATTGGAATTTTGTATTTGGATATTAATTTTGATCACTATAATTTATTTATTGCAGATGGAGATGAAACTTTATGGCATTATAGGTTCAGTCATATGAGTTAGAAGGTTATGGATATCTTGAAAGACAAGTTGTCTAGGTTGAAACAGGTTGATTTGGATTTCAATGATGATTGTGTGTATGGGAAGTACAAGAATTTTAAGTTTCTAAGGGTTGGACCTATGAAGAAGGAGAATAAGTTGGAGTTGGTTCACTCATATGTATGGGGGCCAATTCAGGTATCTTCTATTGGTGGTTCAAATTATTATGTTGTATTTATTGATGATGCAACTAGTAAATTTTGGGTTTATTGCATTAAGAATAAATTTGATGTATTTGAATCATTAAAAATATGGAAAACTTTAGTTGAGAATGAAACAGGTCTCAATTTGAAATGTCTCAAGTTGAATAATGGAGGTGAGGCTTGTAGCAAAGCATTTGATGATTATTGTTCACAAAATGGAATTCATAGGCAAATAATGGTTCCAGGGATGCCATAGGAGAATGGAGTGTCAAATAGGATGAACAAGATAATCATAGAGCATACTAAGATCATGAGGTTGCATGTAGGGTTGCCCCTAATATTTTGGGTAAATGTAGTTAGCACAATGGTATATTTGATTAACAAAGGACCTTCAATGCCTTTGGATAGAGGCATACCTAAAGAAGTTTGGTCTAATAAGAAAGTTAATTGTTATTTTCTTAGGGTATTTAGATGTGAGGTATTTTTTTATGTTTCCAAGAAAGATAGGACTAAGTTAGAAGTGATGTCTAAGAAATTCACCTTTATTAGTTATGGTGAGGATGATTTTGGTTTTTGATTTTAGAGCCTTAGAGACAAGAAATATTTTGGTCTAGGGATGTTATCTTTAAAGAAAAAGTCATGTATAAGGATCAGTTGTAAGAATAGGAACAAAAAGAGTACATAGTGTTGGATGACATTATGAATGGTAAGGTGTCCAAGGAGACAGTTCAGGCACCTCCTATACAAGAACCCCAAATTCCTATAGTAAGAAGGTCTTCTAGGGTAAGAAAATCTCCTAAACATTTTCCCCCATCTTTGAGTTATTTTTTACTTATTGATAGTGGATAACCAAATTTTTTTGAGGAAGCAATGTAGGCAAATGCTAGGGAGAAGTGGGAGCAAGCCATGGAAGAGGAACATAGTTCTCTCATGGAGAACCAGATATGGGATTTGGTGAAGCTACCCAAGGGAAAAAGAGAATTATTGAACAAGTGGGTATATAAAATAAAAGAAGAGGATGGAGGAAGGAAAATTTACAATGCCTAATTGGTGGTCAAAGGGTTTACACAAAAGAAAGGTATTGATTTTGATGAGAGTTTTTCTTCTATTGTTAAGATGACTTCTATTAGAACTATGATTGTATAGTTGTAGTAAAGGATTTACACCTACAATAATTAGATGTGAAGCCTATGTTACTTCATGGTGATTTGGAGGAGGAATTATATATAGAGAAACCACATGTTTATGAGGTTGAAGGAAAGAATAAATTGGTGTGCAAACTAAATAAGAGCTTGTATGACTTGAAACAAGCTCCATAACAATGGTATAATAAGTTTGATAGTTTTATGTTGGAATAGGGTTACAACAAGTGTCATTCTAACCATTGTGTGTATGTTATATATTTGAGGATGGTAATTATATTATCATATGCTTGTATGTAGATGACATGTTGGTTGCAGGAAATAACATGCAATAGATTTAAGTACTCAAGAAGTAGCTTGGTGATTCTTTTTCTATGAAGGATTTTGGTGTAACAAAGTAAATCCTTGGAATGAGGATAACTCAATATAGGAAAGAGAGGAAGTTGATCTTATCATAGGAAGAGTACATGGAGAAATTTTTGGAGAGGTTTAGTATGCAAGATGTTAAGTTGGTTTGGGCTTCTTTGGCAGGCCATTTTAGATTATTAAAGGAGTAGTGTCCCAAGATAAAAGAAGAAAAGATAAATATATCTAAGGTACCTTGCTCATTGATGGTTGGTATTTTGATGTATTCTATGGTTTGTACTAGGCTAGATATTGCCCATGTAGTGGGAGTAGTAAGTAGGTACATGAGTAATCCAGGTTATGAGCACTGACAAGCAATGAAGTGGATTCTTTGATATTTAAGAGGAACTATGGGTACAACATTACACTTTGGTGGATCAAACACCACTTTGAATGATTATGTGGACTTGGATATGGCTAAGGATGTTGATAGTAGGAGGAGTATGATAGGTTATGTATTTAATATTGGGAATATAATAGTTAGTTGTATTTATTAGAGATAGAAGGTTGTGGCTTTATCAACCATAGAGGATGAGTATGTTACTTCCATAGAGGCTAACAAGGAGATGATTTGGTTACAATAGTTACTTAATGAGTTGGGGAATAAGTAGGAAGTTGGGGGGGTTACATAGTGATAGTTAGAGTGTTATATATTTATTTAAAAACTCTTATTTCCACTCGAGGATGAAGCACATCTAATTGCATTATCATTTCATCAAGACATCTTTGGAAGAAAACATGGTGAAACTAGAAAAGATACATATGAGCCAAAATCCTATGTATATGATGACCAAGGTAGTCACATTAGATAATTTGAGGTTATGTTTAGCTTTATTTGGTCTTTAAGAAGATCATGGAGGGGTGTTAAATCTTGATCAAGGAGAAATGAACTCCAAGTGGGAGATTGTTAAATGTGGAGCCTGTTTCACTCCTAAGGTAAAAATAAAATTACCAGGGCATTTTTAACATGAAATATTTACTTTCAAAAATGGTGGGATGCATTTTTTAGTGTGTCAACCACTTCCTCCATTTGTGTCACATTGTGTGGAGAAGTGGGTGTGATCTAAGGTGTTGAGAGAATTGGGGGATTATATAGTTGAAACCTCCCTTATTTTTTGATGTATTTTGTGTGGATATGGTTATCTCTATGGTTATGGTGAATTTTCAAGGGATTTTGAAAAGTATAAATAGGTTTGAGGGGTAACACATTATTCATTGCATTTTTCATCTCATTTCTAAGCTCTATATTTTCTCTTCGCTCGGTGTGATCAGATTTGAGGTGTAGATTAACATCTCAATAATTCTAGTGTGAATTTAGGTTCGAGAAAGTTATCTCTGTAAAAGGTTCTTTTTAATATTTATCTTGTAGTATTATTTATAATATTATTGATAGCTTCTTGGTGGATTTATCCCACATTAGGTGAACTACGTTATATTGGTGTTATGTATGTAATTACTGAGATATGAATTTTCTTCCATATGTCTCTGCTACTATGATTTTGAGGAATGAATTTCATGTTGCATTTTATTGCATAATTAATAAATTATTCCTAACACACTATTCCTAATTGGGCTCACATGTGAAGTGGGGCATAGTATCTGGAGTCGCATGAAGGTGTTCAAGGAAGATCATGAATAAGCCATTCAATTTTTGACCTTGCACATGTAGGAGACATCTTTTCCTATTCATCATTATTCCTCCAAGTGGATGTGTGGTACACTTTTTCTCCCTTTGTATTTTTCTCTCTTATTTAAATGATATTAAAAGAATGTTTCTCCTTTTAATTTTTATTATATTTATTCCACACATTTTTCATTCTTCAAGGAGGTGAAGAGTAGTTGAATACTTGTGAAGTCTTTATTTCAAGCTTGGTTGAGAGCTTTATTGTAAGCTTGGTGTTAGTTTACATTAGTGAATTGGAGAAAAGAGGCTAAGAAATTGGACAGAGGTGTGACAGGGTATTATCATCATGTATTCTCCTTATAATTGCTAAAAATAAAGGTTGACAAAAAATTTCATGGACATAGTACATTGGGTAAACCACATTAGCTTCTATGTTGCATGGTTTGATTTAATTTTTTCAAGTTGTTTATTTCTACTTCAGAGTTTATCTCATTGTGATTTTGAGAATATATTTTTGCATTACATTTATCCTAACAAGTGATATTAGAGCAAAGGTTTTTTGTTGATAAAGACTAAATTGTAAGAAGATAAGGATTATAACTTAAGTGGGATCTATAATAGATGATAATAAATAAAAGGTAGATAAGTTTAATGGATATAAATTTATATTGTGAAAGATGTAGATGGAGGAATATAATTTTTATAAGAACCTTTACTTACCATTGGGAGGCAAAGTCAAGAAGCTAACATCAATGTCATATGACGATTGGGAGTTGATATATTTGATATCACTTGGAACTATCTAACTATGTCTTGCATCTATGGTAGCGTTCAACATATCTCAAGAGAAGACTAAAAAAAGTCTTATGTGCACACTAGGTAAATTGTATGAATAACCCTATGATTCTAATAAAAATTTCTCAATGAAAAAATTGTTTAGTATGAAAATGTTTGAAAATGGTTCAATATAAAATCATTTAAATGATTTTAACATGGTTATAGGATAGTTGAATTTTGTTAATATTGACTTTGATGATGAATTCAAGGCTCTTCTTATTCTATGTTCCTTACTTGAAAGTTAGAATAGTTTGGTAATGGAGGTAACTCCATATCCAATAATGCCAATCTAAAGTTTGAAGATGTGGTGGGTGTGATTGTAAATGAGGGAATGTGAAGGATAAGAAATAGTGAAATGTACATGTCAAGGAATTCATTAACATTGGATACTAGAGGGAGATAAAAGAATAACGGAAGAAGGAACCATGAAAAATCAAGGTGAGGTTTAAGATCCAAGTCAAGAAGCAGGATGGAATATTGGCATTGTGGGAAGCCTAGATATTCAAAGAAATATTATTTGCTCCTTCGAGTAAAACTAGCAAAGGACCAACAAGGTGATACAGAATAAAATGCATTAGGTGATGTGTTACAAGATGCTATTATTATTTTTATCACTCCAAATTATACCTTAGAAGGAAGTTGTTTAAGGCTACCTTCAAGTCTAGACTAACATGGGAATAGCTCAAGGCGTTAGGTAACCTATGACTGGAATAAACCTTTAGTTTTGGCATGCCCAATGGGATTAAATTCAATCATTGGAGAATTTAATAGAAACATCTTGGTCATCTCAAACAACTTCAAAAACTTAAATGTCAGGTTTGCAGTCAGAAGTTCATAACAAGGGTCATCACAAGGCCATCATCTCATGGTAAGAATAGTGGCTCTTGATAGTTCATTGTTATTCATGTGTATTATGATGAGTTATGGCTATAAATGGGGTAGAATTCTATCATTCACCTCATTATCATCAGCCCTATGACCCATATTAGATCTATTATGACCATTATCAACCTTATGTTGACTCCTATCAACCCTATAATGAGCCTCCTTATTACCAAGATTATCAGCCTCATTTTGAACCTCATTAATCTCCTTGGAAACCTAGTTAGTTAAGGAAACATTATGGTGTTCCTAGTCAACCTAATCATGTTCAAAATCAATCCATATAAATCCTTAAACAATATTTATTGAGTTATGAAAGACACATGGTGGGGATTGACACAGAGAAGATCTATGGACAAGAAATCCCTAGGCATGTAATTGAGAGCATGAGAATCTTATTATAGTAGTGCAAGAAAGAGTGGGCATTTTTCATGAGATAAGGTCATTCAGGGGTCAATGGTGACATGATGGATATATTTTATTTAGTTTCAAGCATTGAAGAGAGGATAATACCACATGAGAGACAATAGACTCATTATCATCAACCCCATATATCCTCCTCCATTTCATATCAATCTTGTTTCAATCATTCCATCCTTCCTCAAATCACTCAATAAAATTAATGTCAAAACCTTTCATGTCCACAAGTTATTCCAACTTTTCCTACTTGGAGGTCTATTCAGGATAGAGTGAAAAATAAATATGAATTGTGTGTTTAGAGGCATGGTTATCATGAGCATATCTCTGATTAGTAAAGGCTTGATTTTGAATCCCACCTTGTCAAGGGGTTGAAGTTACAAACAAACATATAGTGTATTCAATGGTAGTAGTATAAAAAATATCTTTTAAACTAAATTTACCCTCATCCATATCCAAAATTTCAATTAAAATAGTGAAAGGGACTCATAAACCCAAATTTACAACTTGGAAACAAGTACTTCGATCAAGGGGAAGAGAAGATCAACTAAGCTTACATCAAAATGTTAAAGTGAAGGACAAGTATAAGATAATTTAATCCCCACCCTCCCTCATCAATAGTCCAAGACCTTCCCCTCATGGAATTATATTCAAGACATTGCATAAAAGAAAGAGGAGGTGATGGTTGTCAAAGATGAGCAATTAAGTGAAAAGAATGAAGAATCTATGGCACCACCAGATTTAGCTTCTCTTATTGAAAATTTTCAAGGATCCACCATACAAATCCTTTAGAAGGAGCCTCTATTTTTAAAAAAAATTGAATAAAATTTAGATGTAATGATAGATGATGAAGGTGATCTGAGTGAACAAGATTAAGAAATAACCATTGGGACACCCCTTGGTAAGGATATGTATGATTCAATGTTTCATAATGTAAAAAAGGATGAGATTAAAGATGTTGTTTGTATGAAAGATAAGCCAAAAAAGAAGAAATTTAAAATGGATAATAATAATATGAATTCCAAGACCTCCTTGATGACATGGAAGTTATCTTTTATCATGATAGTCATTACAAACTTTCAGTAGTTGTAGAAGAAAGGTACAAACTAGCCATTGAGATTGATGAATAAGGTAAACTTGATGTCTAAAAATTTCTCAAGTTGTTATTGTAGATGAGAGAGTTAGTTTATCAAAGTTTTTATTAAGTTTTTTAGAGATCCATACACATGGCCAAGGGGATATGATTCCCAAATCTTCATCAAACTATGTCATATATACTCTACCTCAACCCCTATGAAACAAGAGACTAAACAAACTAGAATCATACGAGGATAAATCAAGATATTTATTTCATAATTGAGTTAGGTTACATCCCTATTTAAACATTCCATGATCAAGATCAGATTAATGAGGATGATTACATCAAACAAGAAGAAGGAAACCCTCTAAGCATACCATTCTAAGAGGTTGTCTTATCAGGAGATGACTTATTTCAAAATTTCAAGTAATGTTATCAACTCCTCACCCCATATACAGATGTTTCTTCACTCTTAGAATGTATAACTAAATCTAGTTGGCCTCAAGAAGTCATTAAATAATATGAAACCTTCTTAGAATCTAGCCTTACATCCATAACACAAGGCCCACCTCAAACTATCCAACATGATCAAGAGTAGCCCATGATTGAGGTAGAATTGATGTTATTCATGCAAGTAAGACAGATATGGAATAATTATGATTGGGTACTTGACCGACCTAGCCAATATATGCACTTGATAGTGGGGAAAGAAGGTCAAACTTCTCTCCTAAGAGGTTATGAACATGTAGATACTTTCATCTTCAATTGGGAACCATCTTTCGGTGAATAGTAGTTGATTATACTTTATTTATAATGTGAAAATATAACCTCATGGAGTCAACTTGATCAAATAATATTCCCTTTTGATTCATGAGGAGAAAGGAGGTGTGTTCTTGTTATTTATTTGTAATAGTTTGTTGTCTTATTTCAATAAGTGGTCAACACAAGTATATTTAGTTTCCTTGGTTATTTTGGTGTCTTATCTTGATTACTTCTTAGGTGTTAGGTATGTCTTTTTAGTTATCTTTATTATTTCTTGTGATTTTTTTTAGTACTAAGAGGTGTCATAAAGTGATAATTTATTTGGTCATCCTAGACATCATGTTATATATGAGTCATCATTGTCATAGAGAGTTAGTAGGTTCTCTTGACCAATAGGATGGCCAAACCCTATGAGTTACCAAAACTGTTGGAAAGTTGGCCTCCTAGGATAAATTCCAACCCCTAAAACCAAAAAAATTACATGACACCCACCTAAACCTTCACATGGTGATGTCCTCATTGATCTCATTTTGAACCTTGTTAGCACTATTAGATGTGTCATTGTGTGTACTAGAGCCTTATTTAAACTCATCATGACATATATGTTTTGAGGTATATTTGGTGATGTGACAATGGTCATGCTGATCCTTGAGAGATAAAGAGAGTGTCAATATGTATTTTGAGGTCTAGTGAGTGGCCTTAAACCTTTTTGATAATATTAAGGATCTTTTAACAAAGATAATGTAATTTGAACATTTTGAGGTTATTGGTTCTTATGTATATGGGCATGTTTTAAGCCATTCCTTATTAGAGAGACTTGATAATAAATGTGATGGGTGTATAAACTATGACTGGGTCCTAATGTAATCCCAGTGATGTGTGGCAAGGTAATTCTCCTTAGTCTTTTCATTTAATCCTATCTCAAGCCTTGATTACCCATTTTAAGACCTTCAAATCCCTTATATAAGCCTATTTGCATTGTAAATATTTAGAGAGAGGGAATGTTTGATGAAAATTACATTGGAAAGGTCTTGAAAAGGTCCCATTCTCATTACATATTCATGATTATGTGTTTTATAGCTTTAAAATGTCTATCCTATAGTCAAATCCATCTTCTCACTCATAAAATGGGTCCCACACTTGGGAAAAAGATGACCCTTCAAATCCATTTGCATACCACTAGTTTTAAAATTCTATTTGACTCATGTTCCCCCCTTATAATCTCAAATGGCATCCTAAGGTTAGAAAATAGGAAGAAATGCAAAAAAGAGGGTATTTATAGGTGTTTTTGTAGGTTGTACGAACCTTTACGGTTAGGTCCATATAGAGGGGGGTCAGATATTATAGGTGGGTTCATGCTAGATTTATTAGAAGAGTTTAAGTTTTAAAAGATGAAATTATAGGCCAAAACCATTTCTCTCTCTTCACTGAGCTCCTTGTCAATTCAGACAAACTTTTGGGTTTTTATTCATTCTATACAAGAGAGAGAATATCAAGATCTAAGAATTTAGGGAAATGAAGGGGAATCTTGAACTTATTATTCATGTAATTTATCTAAAAATCCATGCCTTATACTCTATAAACAATATCTAACAATCTAGGCACTCTAATGATCTTCTTCATTTATGTAGGGGTAAAAACATGCATCGGTTTTTGTGAAATTTTGAAGTATTTTCAAGAATAAATTATTTATGTGTGTTATAAAAGTCTTAATTAAAAATTTTCATCACTATACAACCCTATATCACATGTGTGTGGGTGTGAGAGCAAGAAAATCTCCACATTTCCCCCATTTACAAACTACAATTTGAGTTTCTCAAGTTACAGGGTCTTTGATGCATATGATGGAAGTGTTGATGATGTTTCAATTTGTTTAATAGGTCCATTGAAGATTTTAAATCCTCTCTTTCATTCCAAAATCACTCAAATTGTATATAATTAGGTCAAATAACCCTTTTAGACATGCTCCCATGTGACTACCATGTGTGTAATAGAGGATTCTTGCAACTATGAACAAGTGTCTTTGGATAATGGCTATGGGAAAACATCAAGGTAAGTATAAGATGAATTGGTACCATATGATGTTCATGTTATATGGTGTTTTAATCACACCCCCATCACTATTATATGATCTACCATAGTCTTAACCTCAAGCCTTCAAAAGTAAACCTTAATCTGGGTATGTATAGGCTTTAGGCATATCAATCAGATGAATGACTATTAGAATGAGACCTTGAAGACATGGAGAAACCTACTTGAATCATTATAATTTATGGTTTTATATGTCAGATTATTTAAATAATTCCAATAGAGATCAATCCTTCATCTTCAAGGCCTTGAGATATAATCACTCTCATAATCAATGCAACCCTTTCAAGGTAGACTAAGAAAGCAATATGGTCATGGTTGGTTTGTGATACAGATAGTATGAAATATATTTGTAAATTCATAAGATAATATGATAAATTTTGAATAAAAATTGAGCAGTGGATAACAATGATCAACACTCCCAATCACCATAATATGCCAACTTAGTCATAACCCTTTGAACACACTTAGGGCTGTGATAACAGGATTGAAGAACATGGAGAGAATGATGAATTTAAGGAGCCTTAAAAAGTTAGAAATTACAATATAAAAATGAAAACAACTTTTTTAGATCATCCATGGGGATATAAAAGCATAAAATTCTACCCCTCGAGTGATCGTACACAAACAAGAGACCTAAACACTATATATATATATATATATATATATATATATATATATATATATATATATATATGATCAGCTTAAGAGCATGTGAGCAAGATGCCATTTGGTGGAATGTTGAGAAAAGTTCTTGAGAATAATGAAAAAATGGATAGGAATTGAGACTCTCAAAATAAATTTAATGAAAATAAAATGTTTAAGAAGGTTTATTAGGTTGAAAAGGCTCTTGGCATGAAAAAGAGTCATACACATAGGCCTATATACAGATAGTCATGAGAAAACAAGATGAATGAGTGAGAAATGGGGTCTAATAAGGAGTTTCAAGGTGTATATTTTGGTGGAATAAATATATTAAGTTATATTTCCACTAAATTAGTGATTCAAGGAACTAATAAATGGATTTTTTGTATTAATAGATCAAGCTGACCTAGTCACTGCACACAAGCAGGGTCACATGTGAATGAAAGAGTATAAGGAATCCTATGTAGGAGAGTGAAATGAAAAGGTGGATAAAAGTGTCTTAATTTATTTATTAAATATTTAGGTCCATATTGAATGTTTCACCCATTTTTAATTGATTAAAATTCTTCATATGCTAATAAGATGCTCACCTTCTCACATAGCCCAGGTAGGTCTAACTGCTACCTAAAGGCAGAGTTACTAGCTTAGAAAAGTGAAAGTACAAGACCCTAAATAGATATGAATCATAAAGGTAATAAGGATAGTCACAAAATTTTCCCCTAAATTTAACCTCAATGTGTCCCCATTTACATTTTTTTATCCCTTGAAGTAAAAGAGCCTAATAGGCCTACATAGGCATATTAGGCCTAGACAAACCTAAACATGTTTGTGCATAAAATAGGGACTTTTGCTTGTTTAAAAGTTGGTTAATGCATATAAAAAGCAAAATAAGGTAATTGATAAAGTATACAAAGGTTTATAATTGATAGAGTCTTATATCCAATGTGTAAATATCTCAATGACCTATTAAGCCTTTAGGCCTAAATTGGTACACACAAACCTACATCAGAATTGAAGGCATGTAAAAGTTTATGAGTTATTTAAGGGTCGATATAAAATAAAAATGGAGTTATAAATGTAAAAATAGGTCTCAATAATGGTAAGAGACTCATTTAAGGCATATATAACACTAAACTTAGGGCCAAGGGTTACACAGGCTTGACTATGCATAAACCCTAGGAAAAAGATGAGAATGCACAGAAGGTAGACTTGATGAAAGAAATTGACCCTAGGGATATTTATAGATCCTATGGAAATTTTTAATGATATTAAAACCTCATAAAATTGGTGTAAGTAATATTATATTTCTAAAATATCTATAGTACTACTATCAAATCATTCTTAGTCTTAATAGTGAATAATGATATTCAAGTCAGACTATGAGAGAATGGGTAGAGGTGATAGTAAAAACATCTAGATCCAAGTGGAAAGGTTGGGAATAGGTAAGAAATATGTGACATGATGATGGAGATTATGTAAAATCATCTATAGGTTACTTACAACCATAACACTCAGTTTAGGCCTATCATGCCTAAAAGCCATTCTTAAGGCCTCAAACCCCATGATCACCTCAGTAGCATAACCATACCCCAAAATAAAATCCAATATGATGAGTAGGTGTGGGAGGATGGTATAGGCCTTCAAAGGATTATTTTAATTAGGGTAATTTAAACATATTCTAAATTTGGATTAAAGACTTATTTTAAGTTACACAATGAAAATAGTCAACTCAAACTGCATCTTCCAACACTTGTATCTCTCACCACAAAGGGAATCAAGTAAAATGTTATTATGGGGAGTCATTAACCCCTATGAAATCAATATCCATGTCATAAGTATTTGGTTTGAGGGGCCTATGCTTATGAACAAATGTTAATAAGATGACATACACAGACTACTTGGCAGAGAGCTTGAGGTTCACCAACTTGTATTCATATCTCCACACACATGGTTTATGGGACCCAAATATTTTTAGGAGTTTTAAGTGGTTCTATGGAATAAACATTCAGGACCATAAATTTTGGATTGGAGTTATAATATTTATGAACCATCGTTAAGATGGTAGACCTCCAAAACCTTTCTTAAACCCTAGTAATGACCTGATGGAGAATAAAGTGAAGAAATAGTATCTAGTTGTAATAAAATTAACCTAGAAACACCTAAATCACAAATTTAAATTATTGGAGAACCTGATCATGGTATTGGTTTATATGGACACTATATAAACTTGTTAAAACTAGTAATTTTTCAAGGTTTTTAGCAAAAATTAGGGTGAAGAGTTGTTTGGAGAGTGGAAATACATTGGAGGGGGTGGTTTGGGACTTATTTCACCTCTCCAAATCACCAACCACTCAAAATTTTCGCTATAAAGTATCCTATAGGTCTATATAAAATAACTAGTCTACAAAAGCAAGTAAAATGGGTCTAATTACCTAAGTGAGACAAATTTATAGGTGTTTAATGCCTTAAATGTTTGTAACATGACTTTTTATCTTTTATTGATGCTTTATTAAATGTTTCATGGCCACAAATCACAAACATTCAAGTCACTATGCCTAGTGGCCTACTAAACCTATTTGTGTCAACTAAGAGAAATGTAGAATGGTGTAGAGGGTCTACTATAAGGTCAATGAAGGGTTCTTTTATGCATTGTAACTATTAATTTGAGGTATATAGGTACACTTTCCACTATCATTATGGGAATAGGCAATTTCTTAACCAAGTCAACATGCAAAAGGAGGTGATGGGCTATTTAATGACCCATGAGGGCTAGTTGGAGACATAATTTCACCTCATTCATAATTTTTAACTACCATAGAGAGTGTTTGACCACTTTGGTTGTGGACATGGCTTGAATAGGTCAAATATATCCTCCACCACTCCACCTTAATGCCTAAAGGACCCATTTATGAACACTAACACATGGAGATGACTAAAATGACTATTTTATCTATTTTTAACTATAGTATGAGTGGTATATGGTCATTATGACCTATTATATGCACCTATATTACATCTTTCCCCATATATTTATTATAATAATTCTATATATTTAGGCCTTAAGTCCTTGATTTTTATCCCTCACCTAGTTATGAGGAAACTTTGCCTAGATTTATATGTTGCAAACCTCTTGGACTATTAATGGACTATTGCATCTTCTCCATGATTGAAATCTAGTTTTATTATACTTGTTGATATGAATATGTGGTAGATATTCCTCCCATTTTAAGTCCTTATCTCACCTAAATGTTAGTAGGTCTGTTATGCAGGTTAGATGGTGTACAAGAGTCTTGGTAATTGATTTTGAAGTGTAATCTGACTAGTAAGTGCCTCATATTAGACCTTCTTATCATGACCTTCATACTATATCTACCTAATATATCCTCCATTTGAAACATTATTGTATAATAACTCTTAGAGATAACACTTTATTTCATGATTAGCTCATTAGTGTTGTTAGGAGTTCAAATTGAGTGGATGAATGATATTGGTGAATCACCACCCCTTAGATTAGTTTTATTTTATGCACTCTCTATCCCTTTTCACCCTTTAAAAAATAGTTCTTAGTGATTATGAGCCACAAGTGATGTATCAGGGGAGCTAGCCCCATAACCTAGAGGTCTAGCCTAGTCATAGGTCACCCACAACCTTGGTCTATTCCCATGTTAGTCTAGCCTTGAAGGTAGGCCTAAAAAACCTCCTTCAAGGGTGTAGGTTAGAGTTATAACAATTCTTTCTTTGGATAATATTTATGAATCTTGGGTTTTAGATTTTGGTGCTTCATTTCATGTCACTCCTCATAGATATTATTTTCAAGATTATGTTCAAGGGAATTTTGGGCATGTTTATCTTAATGATGATGAATGTTATAACATTGTTAGAAAAGGTAGTGTTTAGATTAAGTTATAGAATGGAAAAACTTGGTTTATTAAGGATGTTAGGCATGTTCCAAGTTTGAAGAGAAATATTATTTCTATAGGATAATTATGTAGTTCTAGTTGTATGATCACTTTTATAAGTAACTCATGGAAAGTTACCAAGGGTGCTCTAGTGGTTTCAATAGGTGAGAAAGTGGGTACTTTTTATTTATTCATAGTAATATATATTTTTATTTAGCCACTTTAGTTATAGACAAATCTTTGTGTCACTATAGAGTTGGCCACATGAGTGAAAAAGGCATGGAGATCCTACACTAAAAGTAGAAGTTGTCTAGTCTTGAAAAACTTGATTTGGACCTATATGAGCACTGTGTGTATGGGAAACAAAAAAGTGTGTGAATTTTTAGAGTTGGACCAGCCAAGAAGGATTAAAAGTTAGAGCTTGTTCATACTAATTTATGGGGACTAGCTTAGGTATTTTCACTTGGTGGTTCAATGTATTATGTCACATTTATTATTTATACAACTAAAAACTTTTGGGTTTATTTTATAAAATATAAATATAATGTGTTTGATTAATTTAAGAGATGGAGATATTTAGTTTAGAATGAAATATGTTTAAATATCAAGTGCCTTAGGTTAGATAATGGAGGTGAATACTACAATAAAGAATTTTATAAATACTATTCACCAAATGTAATTTGTAGGTAGAAGATGGTTCTAGGAACCATAGCAGAATGGTGTGTTAGAGAAGATGAACATGACTATCATGGAATGTGTAAGGAGTATGAGACTACATGTAGGATTGCCCTTAAAGTTTTAGGCGGATATTGTAGATAGAGTGGTGTACCTAATAAATAGAGGACCTTTGACTATTCTAGATGATGGCATAACAAAGGAGGCATGGACTGGTAAGAAGGTAGACTAATATTTTCTAAGGGTCTTTGGTTGTGAAGTGTTTGCTCACATTGATAAAAATAATAAGACCAAATTAGAGGCTAAGTCAAAAAAATTTACTTTTATTGGCTATGGTACTAATGACTTTGGGTTTTGTTTGTGGGATTTAGAAGATAATAAAATCATTAGGAATAGATATGTGATATTCAATGACAAAGTCATGTATAGGGATCAGTTTCTAGAAAATAAGTAAGAGGAAGCCAAGAAAGAGTACACAATGTTGGAAGATATTACAAAAGAACATGTCCCAAAGGTACCATTGGAAAATGTGGAACCAAAAAATTCTATTGTGAGAATATCTACTAGAGTAAGTATACCACCTAAATGGGTTTCTCATTCTTTAAATTATTTATTACTTATTAATGGTGGTGAGCCAAATATCTATGAAGAAGTAGTGTAGATTGATGCCAAGGAGAAATTAGAGAAAGGTATGGATGAGGAGCATTAATCTCTCATGATGAAGTAGGCATCATATTTGGTGAAGCTTTTAAAGGGAAATAAGGAATTATAAAACAAATGGGTGTACAATATGGAGGAAGATGAAGGTAAGAATAAGTACAAGACTAGAATAATGGTGAAAAGTTTTACACAAAATAAAGGTATAGATTTTAATGAAATATTTTCTCTAATTGTTAATATGACTTCAATTAGAACTTTATTGAGTTTAGTTATAGTTGAAGATATATATTTAGAACATTTAGATGTAAATATTGCTTTTTTTCATGTGGATTTGGAGAAAGATATCTACATGGAGTAGCCATAAGGTTATGAAGTTAGTGGTAAGGAAAATTTGGTGTACAAACTAAAGAAGAGATTATATGGCCTGAAGTAAACTCCAAGCCAATGATATATTAATTTTGATAGGTTTATGTTGGAACATGATTATTATATATGTTTTAGATTAAGGTAAAAGTAGGTTTTGAAGGGACCCCGAAACCCTTTAACAAAGAAGGAAAGATGAAGTGATAACACCCAACAGGAAGAACATTCCTAGAACTTACTGAAAATCAGCATCAAAATCAGGTTTTATAGGGACCTAAAACCACATACCAAAACCATAAAGAAAGATCACAGGTTTTACAGAGACCTGGAAACTCAAAATAAGTTTAAAAACTAAGAACCAAATTTTAGAACCAATTATAACACCCAGCAGATAGGACCAGAACAAAAACAATAGCAACAAAGAAGACCCTAGTCTTCTAATTCCAGGATCATCTTCATAGCCTCATTTCCAATCATTACATTATCCTATATGGATATTGCAGTTGAAGTAACAGATTCTTGCAAGTCTTTCTTCCTCGAGCTCTACTTGGTCCTCTTACTTGGCCCCTCCAAAGATTTTATTTCTTCATTAGCTCATTTTCCAAGGTTAGCTGTAGTTGTACATATGCTTGAAGTAACCTCCTCCAGTTTTGTTCTACTTTCCTTGATGAGACTTCTTAGATTATTCTCATAATGCTTAAGTTTAATTGGAATATCACTCATTTGCTTCTCCAAATTATTGATTTTGATCCTATCAGCTTCCTGGTTATGTTGCATTATTTCTACTTTCTTCTTCAGCTCCATCATTTCCTTGTACATCCACAAATCGACTTGGAGAATAACATCAGCTTTAAATATGGCTAAATTCATGAAGGAAAGCTTAGTGTCCCTCTGCCAAGCATCACAACTATCATCTGCATTCTCTTGTGGAGAGGACTCATCCTTATCAGTTTGGTCCTTCCTTTCCATCAATTTCTCCTCTTTTGTCTCTGCAAGGTCTTCATGCTGGTCATGATCATCCTTTTCTTGTTCCCTAATCTCCATAGCATGATTGGAAACCAAAACCATATGTTCCTTTTCTCTTATCAAAGCTGGATCATCAAGTACAATATTTGTGTCTTTGACACTTCCCCCCCACACATTTTGATTCTCTTCATGATTAGAATTATTTTGTTCTATATTGCCCTCAGTTTTATCCCCTTCATTTTCTTTCTCACCTTTTTCTTCATTTTCTTGATAACCTTCCAAATTTGAACTAAAATCTCTAGTTTCCGTTTCTTCCTCTTCCTCCTCAACATTCTTCTCAGAACTTTCTATACTTTCCCACTTAGATTCTTCTTCAACAGTTTGTTTTTTAAAAATGGAGGGTTTAGGTTTTACTTTTTATTTCCCCTTCACTTTTCCACTCCTTTTACACTGTGAATCCTTATTTTTGTCTGAATAAGGAGTCGAAACTATGGCATTGTTTTTGAAAAAGCCCTTTATGATAAGAATTAGTCCTTCATGTAAAATAGGTCTAGATTCCTTCTTTCTATGGGCAAACAGACTTTGAAGCAGTGAAAACTACAAATAGAAAGGGAAGGAAATTTTGTCTTTATGCCTAAAATGATTAAGAAAGATAAAATGAAATTTATGTACTCTTTTGCTCCTACCATCTAGGATAAAATACTCACGAATGTAGCATAAAACATCTCTCCAGATTCCTTTTATCTGCTCCAAATCAAAGAAATCTCCATTCTTTTCTAGTTTCTTCTCCTCTGCATCTGTCTTCAAAATTTTTGTATAGGCCACATTGGAGATACTGGTCTGCTTAGAGAATTTAATACCACCCATGGGAAGCCCTGTAACCTCCACAATGAAATCCTCAGTAAGCGTCACATTAACACCATGGAGAGTTACTCTGTCATCAACCCAATTTTTGAAGAATGCCATCGTAATATGGGGTTTAGATCCATGCAATCGCGCCAGATAACTTACCACTTTCCCTTTCTGAAGAATTTTCCATACATCCTATCTATCCTTCCAGTCTTCACAATTTTTTGACTCCTACTTCCATGGTTCACCCTTCATTTTGCAAAACAAACAATATTCCAACAACACCCAAACACTGAAGGGAAAAAAATGGACCCAATTGTTCTTTACATGAAATGGAAATCGCCTATTTGTTGGCACATGCAAAATCCATATTACATTCTCATGAATGTACCTGTTCAGTGAAGGTAATCTGTCCACCATAAGGCCACTCCATTGAATCATTAAATTACTAATCCAGGCATATCTTTCCCTCTTTAGAATGAATGGTGTCATAATTAATAAGCACTTTTAAGATCCATGTTATTATTTAATGCATCATGCCATCTCATCTTATGCCCCATTTAAACATCATGATTAGCTATCCAGTCAGCAACCCCATTAGCTTCTCAATATATATGGGATATGGTCACTTTTTCAAACTTTAGAATTAAAGCTTTAATTTCCATCACCGTAGCCTCAATAGACCATGAAATTGAGTTTTTGTTATTGAGGATGTTTACAATATTCAAAGAATCACCTTCCATCCATAGTTTGGAAAATACTAATTCAACAGCTAGTTTAATGGTGTAGAGGGCTGCAGTAGCTTCATCAATATGACTATTCGACTTACCAATTGGGATAGCAATAGCATCAACCACATTTCCCACATGATCTCTTAGAATTCCTCCACATCCTGCTCTTCCCAAATTCCCTTTAGCTGCTCCATCAAAATTGCCTTTGATCCATCCAATAGGAGGGGCATTCCATTTTACGATCAATCTTGGATTATCAATTTTCAAATTAGGCCTTTCAGATCGTAAGGGTTTTTCCAATTGAAAGGTTTGATCAGGATCCCTCTATAATTTAAAATTCTCCTTAATAGCTCTAATAATATTCTAACCAAGCACCCATCCTGGAAGTTCTTTGCTTCTGAATATTCTATTATTTCTTTCTTTCCATATACCCCACCATATATGAGGAAGTGTTAGTTTCCAGAAAAAATTAACATCAGGATTCTTTGAGGGAAAACACCAGATTTTAAAATCTATATCCACACTTTTTTGATGTATCCATGTTATACCCCAAAATTCAAGGATCCCAGTCCAAACTTGCTAAGTGTAGGAACAATTCAAAAACATATGGTCTCTATCTTCAAATCCATTTTTGCATAAAATACACCTATTAACCACATTTATTCCTCTTTTCTGTAGGTTGTCAAGGGTCAAGATTTTATTTTGAAGTAGAGTCTAGAAGAAGATATTAATTTTAGGGATGAGCGCCTTCATCCAGGCTTGAGACCACAAAGGTTAATTACCCTTTTCCTTTGAAGTAAAGATAGTAGAGACATTAAATTGTCCACTAGGATCATCATGCCAAATAATCTTATCCTCTAGATAGGGATAAAGAGAGACAACATTGAGAGATAATTAGATGTTACTAAAGCCTTGATTAACATCAATTAAATTCACCCAGGAATCATTCTGCCAATACTGACTAACTAGTATACCATATCTTTGCTTACATTGATCAACTAAATCCTTATCTTGAAAATATTCCATCAAAGGATAATCCTTTAACCAGACATCATCCCAGAATTTCACCTTAAGTCCATTACCAACTTTCTAGGAACATCCTTTTTCTAAATTTTTTTTGGTCCCCTGAACAACCCCCATATGGAAGATGGATGAATTACATCAGAATAAGAAAAGAAATCAGAAAGGGATTTAGCATTAAAGAGGTACTTATGTTTCCATATAGTATTCCACTCTTTGTTTTCATGGTAAACTCTGCATCCCAATTTGGCTAAAAGAGCTGTATTCATACTTATGATTTTCCTAATTCCTAATCCCCCTTCCCTGAAAGGTTTGCAAACATTGTCCCAAGCAATTAAAGGCATTCTCCTTTTTTCCTCAGTACCAGTCCATAGGAAATTTCTTTGAATTTTTTCAATAGACTCTATAAATTTAATAGGAATTTTGAATAAACTTAAAGCATAAGTAGGTATACTTTGAAGACAAGTTTTGAGAAGAGTTAACTTTCTTGCCTGATTTAAAAGGTTTCCTTTCCATCCCGCAAGTTTCTTGCTGAACTTGTTAATAAGATCCTCCCAGAAGGCATCAGGGACTTTCAAACCAAGAGGAAGACCCAAGTAAGAAGAAGGGAGAGATCCTATAGAACATTCAAGAATTTTATCAATTTTATTTTGCCTCTGAATAGTGGTGTTAATAAAGAACACTACACTTTTATTCCAGTTAATCAATTGACCAGAGGCAGAAGAATATAAATTAATAGCCTACTTCAAATTTCTTGCTTCCTTGACTTCAGCTTTCCCCATAAGATAGTATCATCAACAAATTGTCCATGAGAACAAATTAGAGGATGGGAAGAAGGCTTTAGACCCTTAAATAAACCTTTATGGACTAAATCCCCAATATATCTCCCCAAACAATCAGCCATAATTACAAAAAGGATGGGGGATAAAGGGTCACCTTGTCTCAATCCCCGAGATGGATAAAAGAAATGGGATGAGCTTCCATTTACCAGAATAGCAATAGAGGAAGTAGAAATCAACTGATAAATAATACCAACCACCTTTTGGTCAAAGCCAAAAGCTAATAGACTATTTGAAAGGAATAACCAATCAACCCTGTCATAGGCTTTTCCAATGTCAACTTTCATAATGAACCCCTGATTATTAGAACATGACAATGAGTGAATATTCTCATGAGTAGTGATAATAGAGTTGAGAATTTGTCTACCTGGGATAAATCCATTTTGTTGATCAGCAATTATCAAAGGTATCACTTGAATAATTTTGGAAGTAAGAACTTTGGAAATAATTTTATAGAAAGAATTACAGAGGTTGATTGGTCTAAACTGATCAAGAGACTCAACACCAATTTTCTTGGGAATCAAACACAAAAAGGTAGAGTTAACTTCTTTAAGCATCTATTTTGCTCCATAAAATTCCTTCACATCATCACTAACATCTTTTCCAACAAATTTCCAAAGTTTTTGAAAGAAAAAAATGGGGAAACCATTTGGTCCATGAGCTTTATCTCCTCCTAGAGAGCAAACAGCTTTGAAGATTTCCTCATCCTTGGGAATTGAGCTTAACATTTTATTATGTTCCTTCGAAACCAATGGAGGAATCACTCTTAGGATTTCAGATTGACTATCCAAATTGATATTAAGATCAGCCTTCATTAAGGATGAGGAAAAAAAAAAGTTTATAGATGTTATTCCAACCATTGTGTGTACTTTAAAAGTTTTGAAAATGGCATTTATATTATCTTGCTTTTGTATGCAAATGATATGATTGTTGTAGGTTCTAACATGTAGAATATCAATTTACTCAAGAGATAATTGATTTATTATTTTGATATGAAGGATCTAGGTGCTACTAAATATATCCTTGGTATAAGAATATCTATATATAGAAATAATCATAAATTGACATTGTCACATGAGAGTACATTAAGAAATTGTTGGAAAGGTTTAACATGCAAGATATTAATATAGTTCTGACACCTTTGGCAAGACACTTCAAATTAAAAAATTAATAATGTCCCAAGACACATGAATAAAATAATATCATGTCTAAGACACCTTAATCATTAGTAGTTGGTAGTTTGATGCATGTAATGGTGTGTATGAGGCCAAACATTGGACATGCAATGGGAGTTATGAGTAGGTTCATGAGTGATACAATAAAAGAAAATTCAAAATCAATCAAATGGATCCTTTATTACTTGAGAGGGACCACATATATAGTATTGTGTTATGGTGGATTGGATGTGACATTATGAGGGTATGTTGATTTAGACATGGTAGGTGATCTGGATGGTATAAGGAGCATTACAGGGTATATATTCATAGTAGGTGGTATAACAATCAATTCAATATCATGTTTATAAAAGGTTGTGGCACTCTCAACCATAGAGGTTGAGTATGTTTCTATTACACAAGTTAGAAGGGAAATGATTTGGTTACAGAGGCTGATGGAATAGTTGGGACACCAACAAGGAAAAGGTGTATTGTTTAATGGTAGTCAGAGTGTCATCCATCTAATGAAAAACTCAACATTTCAATCTAGGACAAAACATATCTAGTTACGATACACTTCATTTTGATAGTATTAGAGGAGGATAAATTAAAGCTAGATAATATCCATATTAGTGAAAATATTATAGATATGATGACCAATGTGCCTATAAAAGTGAAGATGAAGTTATGTTCAAATTCAGTTGGTCTTCATGGATGAAAAAGATCAGAGTGAGGAATTTATTTAACAAATGCAGAAGAATATACATTTTTTAATATTTACTTCAAGTGGGAGAATTTTTGGGTGTGAAGTCACTATTCACAATCATTATTCATAGACATTATTCATGGTGATGTGACATACAAGTGCTTTGGATTGTACGTGACATGGCATGGCACATGAATGATATTTCAAGTTGGAAAGTTGATGTGAGAGAAGTGGGGTGAATTTATCCATTAATGCACATGGGATGCCTTTTTATTTTGTACACGTGTGCATGTGGGGTACCATTCTTGAGGGTTGACTCTTGGATGCATGTGGGGGACACAAAGATGATATTTAACTTTATCTTCACTCATGTGCATGTGGGGTCTAGTTTAACTATGGGAATCTTTGGTTGAAGTCAAAAGGTGATTGAATCATCTTTTGACTCTTGTGTGTGAACATGGAAAGTGGGATACATTGACCACTACTTTTAATTGGTCTCACTTGTGGAGTTGGGAATAACATTTAGAGTCACATGGAGGTGGTTAAAAATTCATCATGAATATGTCATTCAATTTTTGACGTTGCACATGTGGGAGACATCATTTCCTATTCATCATTACTCATCCAAGTGAATGCGTGGCACATTTTCCCTACCTTTGTATTTTTCTCTCATGTTATCTCTCATGTAAATGCTATTAAAAGCATGATTCTCATTTGTAATTTATATTCAATGTATTCCATGAATTTTTCATTCTTCAAGGAGGTGAAGAGGAGTTGAAGAATTGTGAAGTATTTATTGCAAGTTTGGTTAATATCTTGATTATAAGCTTGGTGTTAACTTACATTAGTGCATTGGAGACAAGAGTGTCATGTCCCCTTTTTAGTCGACATGTGCAGAGTAGATGATTAGCCTATTATGCGACCCTCGTAGGCTGATGAGATGGATAGAGGGTCTTGATGGAGCTGGGCTTGGCTTTTGTTTGGGCTCTTTAGGACATGAATTAAAGGAGATATTAATATTTGATTGATTTAATCAAATATTAATTATTTGGTCCAATTTTAATTAATTATTAATTAATAATTAATTATTAATTATTTATTATTTATTATTGGGTCTAATTTTAGGATCCTCATTCTAATTTAAGAATTGGTCTAATTTTAAGACCCTAGTTCTAAATTAAGGAAGCCCCAGTCTAAATTAAGGGAATCTAATTTTAGCAAGCACACCTTTGGAGGTGTATAAGAATCTCTCATGGGAGAGAGTTTGTATTCATGATTATTTTTGATATTGATTCTTGTTAAGAAATTCTTCTGTGAAGACTGAGCCAAGGGTTCCAGGATTCCAATTGCATTGAAGAACGTCAACTCTTCATTGTGTGTGATTTAGAGGTTGTGAAAGATCAGCCGATCTATTGCCAACTTGAGAGATAACTTCACCTAGAAGTTATCATAGTATTACAGGTATTTGAGAGATAACTTCACTCAGAAGCTATCACAAGGGTTTACAGGTATTTTCTTTATTTTGGGGTTTTGATTCAAGAATTATCCAGATATAGATCTTTTGTATTAGCCCATAATTCTACAGATCAGGACCAAGCATACAGGTTGTGTTATATCAGCGGCCGTACGAATTTCGTATAGATCCGTGAAAATCCATACGCATCAACAGGAAGTACAGGTACCAACATCGGCGAACAGATACTTATAGAGACCGACATCGGTCGACATACTACCGACATCAGCGAGGTAACCACTATAGATCGACCGATGACGGCAGTATAACCGACGTTGACGACTGTGTTTTTTACACAGCAGGCCGAGACGAACCAGATTCAGAATTCTTTCCCAGTTTGCAAAATATTCAGGCTATTCAGGCCGTACTTTCTATATTATTTGTATACTTGACAGAGGATCTCTATTGTAAGCTTATGAGCAAATAAATAAGGGTTTATACTGTGATTTATTTATCTATTTGAAGATATTTTTGCAAAAATTCAGATAAGCAATTCAGAGCTTTGTTTTGATATTTGAAGGGATATTACAGTGGTATCAGAGCTAAATCCTGCCATCCTGAGGGTTTGAAAATCTTATGCAGCCACAAGAGTTGGGACCACACGGGTATTACACACACAGTAGAGCTTTGCTTGAAGGTACCCAGTTGTTAGAACAGCAGTAGAGTATCATGAGTGACAGACGTGAGGGTAGCCCACCCAGGGGCCACCGACATAATGATGATCCAAGTACCAGAGAAACCTACCGTGAGATGACACAGGCATTACAGGCACTAACTACTATGATAAGGAGGATGAACCCACCTGATAGATAGAAGGGGGACCAAGGTGATAATAGAGATGTTATGGTTAATCAGAGACCCCGACCGGCCCACTCCAGAACAACGGATAGACCTACACGTCCTACCTTTGTGCAAGAAGAACCTGAAGTTCCAGCAGAGGAGGAGCAGGAGATTCCTCATTTGCAGATGTCTACCTGGCTGTAGATGATGAGTGGAACTTATTACCTCCTCATGTTCAGGAGAGGACGACTTTTGATCATTTTGTTAATCTAAGGAGAGAGCACTACAGATTGGCTAGACAGGAGAGGAGACCTAGACACCAGAATAATGATCTTAAGCATGCTACGAGTAGGCTCAAACTCACGATGTTCGACGGTAGTGGTAAGGTCATAGCGCAGGCCTGGGTTAGTAAGTTGGACACCTTCCTCACATTGTGTCCGATGGCCGAGGTAGATGCTATCAGATATGCAACACTACATCTTGAGGGAGTAGCTCACGATTGGTGGCACCACGGGATGGTGACACTCCATCATGATTGGATCACATCTTATCAAGATTTTGTGGATAGGTTAGTAGAGCGTTTTGATAGGAGGGATCCAGAGTCCTATTTTCAAGAGTTGGCACAGTTGCGTCAAAGCGGCAGTCTAGAGTCTTACATTGGTGACTTCCAGAAGTTATCAGTTATGGTTCCTGACATTTCAGAGAGGCAACTAGTAGTACTCTTCATGGAGGGATTGACAGAACCATTGAGAGGTTGGATCAAAGGCTTTAATCCCCCTTCATTACAGGAAGCTATGAAGAAGGCGCGTAGTATGGAGATGGCAGCGCCATCAAGTAGATCTAACTCCAGAGGTACTTCTTCATCTAGAGACCATAAGCACTCCAACGGGGATACAGAGAGACCGGATTTTAACATAGATAAATCTAGGGTTAAAAATGATTCAAAAGCCAATCCAGCAGCACCACCTTTGGATCATGAGACGCTTAATGAACTACGCAAGAAGAAGCTTTGCTTCTACTGCAAAGGTCCATATGATATCCATCACGATTGCCCTTTGAGGCCTAAGGGCAAAGCAAATCATGTGATGTGGGCATATTATGAGGATGCAGAATCAGAAGATTTTGAACAGTAGGATAGTACTGAGGAGGCAGAGGCTTCAGAGCCTAAGGCAGATGCAGATTTAGAGCTTCATATACAGGAGGCACGCCTATCCAGCATTCAGTCGGATGAGTCATTTAGACTCCGTGGAGTTTTGGCAGGGCAAAAGGTTACCACCCTTCTTGATACATGAGCTACACATAATTTCATAGATGCTAGATTGGTGGAGGAGCGTGGACTCACTACCAAAGATTTTGAGGGAATTAGAGTTAAGGTAGCCGATGGTCACACTCTTAGGTGTGAGCGCATGATTAGAGATCTCCCATTGCGCTTGAACAACTATGAGTTCAAGGCTAATTATTTTGTAGTGAACATGGGGGACATAGAATTAGTCTTGGGTATGAAGTGGCTTCATTCATTTGAGGAAGTTACTCTTCATCTCAAAGATATGGAGGTTCATTTTTAGGTTGATGGGAAAACACATATTCTTAAGGCAATACGAGGCAGCAGCTTCAAGCATATGTTTTTTCATCGGATGGAGATGCCTATACTACATGACATGATAGAGTGCGATGATGAGTGCACATTGGCACCAACACAGGAGAGATATGAGGACGAGCTTTGTCTTGAGGTGAGTTCAGTTCAAGAGTTAGCACATGTGGTAGAGGCTCAGCTTTCTTTTATAGGTGGGTCACATGTTGATGACGATATGCGTACAGGAGACAGAGGTGATGTGATGCCATTGGATGAGAGTGGTGATGGACAGGGCCTGGAGTTTGTGTTGGTTGACAGCACTGTAGATCGAGACTTCATTTGGGATTCGGGTATTCAGCGATTGCTTGAGGGCAAGCAATTTTAGGAGGGGCAGATTGTCATGTCCCCTTTTTAGTCGACATGTGCAGAGTAGATGATTAGCCTATTATGCGACCCTCATAGGCTGATGAGATGGATAGAGGGTCTTGATGGAGCTGGGCTTGGATTTCGTTTGGGCTCTTTAGGACATGAATTAAAGCAGATATTAATATTTGATTGATTTAATCAAATATTAATTATTTGGTCCAATTTTAATTAATTATTAATTAATAATTAATTATTAATTATTAATTATTAATTATTTATTATTGGGTCTAATTTTAGGATCCTCATTCTAATTTAAGAATTGGTCTAATTTTAAGACCCTAGTTCTAACTTAAGGAAGCCCCAGTCTAATTTAAGGGAATCTAATTTTAGCAAGCACACCTTTGGAGGTGTATAAGAATCTCTCATGGGAGAGAGTTTGTATTCATGATTATTTTTGATATTGATTCTTGTTAAGAAATTCTTCTGTGAAGACTGAGCCAAGGGTTCCAAGATTCCAATTGCATTGAAGAACGTTAACTCTTCATTGTGTGCGATTCAGAGGTTGTGAAAGATCAGCCGATCTATTGCCAACTTGAGAGATAACTTCACCCAGAAGTTATCATAGTATTACAGGTATTTGAGAGATAACTTCACTCAAAAGCTATCACAAGGGTTTACAGGTATTTTCTTTATTTTGGGGTTTTGATTCAAGAATTATCCAGATATAGATCTTTTGTATTAGCCCATAATTCTACAGATCAGGACCAAGCATACAGGTTGTGTTATATCAGCGGCCGTACGAATTCCGTACAGATCCGTGAAAATCCATACGCATCAACAAGAAGTACAGGTACCGACATCGGTGAACAGATACTTATAAAGACCGACATCGGTCGACATACTAACGACATCAGCGAGGTAACCACTACAGATCGACCGATGACGGCAGTATAACCGACGTCAGCGACTGTGTTTTTTACACAGCAGGCCGAGACGAACCAGATTCAGAATTCTTTCCCAGTTTGTGAAATATTCAGGCTATTCAGGCCGTACTTTCTATATTATTTGTATACTTGACAGAGGATCTCTATTGTAAGCTTATGAGCAAATAAATAAGGGTTTATACTGTGATTTATTTATCTATTTGAAGATATTTTTGCAGAAATTCAGATAAGCAATTCAGAGCTTTGTTTTGATATTTGAAGGGATATTATAAAGAGGTTAAGAGATGAGAGAGAGGTGTGATAGGGTGTTGTCAATGTGTATTTTCCTTATAATTGTTTCAAATAAAATGTTGAGAATTTTCTTCATGGATGCAACCTGTTAGGTGAACCATGTTATCTTTAATGTTGCATGGTTTTCTTTAATTTGTGCAAGTTATTTATTTATGCTTTATAGTTTCTCTCATTAAAATTTTGAGGATATATTTCTACATTGAATTTATCCTAACACATATTGGGGTTATTTAGTTTCTCACATTAATGAATATCACATTGGTGGGTTTTTTACCTTTCAAGGTCTTCCCATAGTAAATACCTATGTACTAGTTCATTGATATGTGTTCACTATTATGTGATTTTCTTATTGAATTCACTCTATATTATACCTATGTATATTGATATATATATATATATATATATATATATACATATATTCTTTCAAAGTGCCTTGTTATAATCCTCATTCCAAGTGAAAAAGTGTATTTCTTAAGAAATAATGGATGAAAAATGTCTACAACTTGAGACATGAACCATTGAATTACTTGAATTTTACCTTGCAAACTTTGAAGTTTTTTGAGATTTTTATATGGAGGTATATTCATGATATCTAAAAATTTGGAAGGATCAAATTCTATGTCATGGTGTGAAATAATGAATCCCAATAGTTTTCCTAATGCCATTCCCAAAACACATTTCTTTAGGTTTAATCAAAGCTTGTAATCTCTCATTCGATCAAAAATTCTAAAAAGCACCTTAGGACGTTCTGACCTAGATTTTGATTTAACAACAATATCATCAACATATTCCTCCATGATGTCATGAAGTATATCATGAAAAATAAATGTCATTGGTCTTCGATATATGACTCCAGTGTTATTTAGACCAAATGGAATTACTTGATAGCAAAAGGTGCCCCTAGGTGTTGTAAATTTTATCTTGCATTGGTCATTGGGAGGTATTTTCATTTGGTTATAACCTAAAAAACCATCCATTAAGGACAATATTTCATGACCATCAGTAGAGTCCATAACCATGTATATGTTTGGCAAAGGAAAGTCATCTTTGGGACATGCCTTATTTATATCCCTAAAGTATGTATATACCCTGATTCTAACTAATTTCTTTGATACAAGTACAATATTAGATATCCAATTTGAATATTCTATAGGAAGGGTAAAGCCAACCTCCAATTGATTTTTTAGTTAATACTTCACTTAGATAAAAACTTTGGGATGCATCTTTATAATTTTTTGTTTTATAGGTTTTGCATTTAGATGAACCATAATATAATGTAAAACAAGTGAAGGATCAATCCCCAACATGTCCACATAAGCCCATGTAAACACATTGGAAAATTATTTAAGAAAAATGGTAAATGTTTACCATTATTATTGAGTTAAGGATGTTGAAAGCTTGAATTTTTTTAATTTTCCTCTATTCCAATATTGGATGCAATGGTTTATTCAAATAGGAGATTTGATTCTCCTTGATATTTTGAGGGTGGTGAAGGAAGGCTAAGCTCCTCCTAAAGGTATTCTTCTTGTGATGTTTTTGTTGTATTAATTTTATTATGTGGTAATAGTTCTCCAAAATATGAAGAAACATCTAACTAGATGAAAAATCCTTTCTTATGATCACCTACCAGAATGTGTTCTCTTATACTCAATAATTCAAAAAATGCTTCATCATTTTGAAAATGATCAAACGTAGGTGTTGAGTGTTGGTCCCACTAGATTAGATTTGGATACATTATGTCAAGTGTTATATATTGGTTTAATGGAATATTTTGGTTATAGATAAATCTTGAAAATGATTGTAGATGGAACCTATTTCCATGTCCGAAGAGTCTTCCTCAAACTCACTAAAAGAGTCACTTTGGAAAAGTGTGATGTTCACATTAAGTGGGGTGAAACCTATACCATGGTGAGCCTCATTATATTTAAGCATGATAGGTTATATTAAAAATTATTTATTAAGGCCAAGGTCCTTGCATTTATAGTTCATTATTTACACATAATGGATTTGGCTACGAGATATTTTTTATTAAAGAAGCAAGTAACTAGTTCATCCTAATAAAGCCAAGATGGATTCAAATCTTCAATTTGTTCATCATAAAGAAGACCACCTTATAAAAATGATGGTTTATAAATTTTACAAACCTTTCGAGTGTCCTTTTGATAATGGGGATGCCCATGATTATTTTGAGACATGTGAAGTTTAATTTTATAATTAACATCTTGGATTTCATACTCTCCCATGCCTTTATCAATTTTTTTGAATTGGGATGGAGGAGATGGTGTGGATTTGGAAGTGAATCACTAATTATATGCTTGGCTTGTATATGAAATATCTATGGAAGTAGATGTGGATGGTGTATTCAACCAACTACCAAGGGGATATCCTTGAAATAAAGTATTAGGATGAATGTTTTTGTCGAACTTTGATGATTCTTCAAAAGGAGTAAATGTTTTTCTGGTAATAGAGAGATAATCTAATTTTTGATAATGCCATTATAATTATTTACAGTATTAAAAGGGTTGAGAATAAGCTGGGATAGTTAAATCTATGCCATCATGATAAAATTTAAAGCATTGGTTTAAATTGGAGAGTACAACATTCATTCAATGGATCCATGGACGTCCAAGAAGCAAATTGTAAGGTAAATCTAGGTCAAGTACATGAACTAATGTTTCTTGAATGATAGGCCTGCTATCAAAGTAAGGTATATGATACCTATAGACTCATGCTCATTTTTGGCATATGCCTTAATTATAATGATATTTGATTATAATGTTGTTGTAGGGTACCCTATGTGTTTAATTAATCTTAATGTACATAAGTTTAAAGCTAATCCATTGTCTATAAATACCCTTTTTACTTTATTTCTAGAGATAATGACTTATATATACAAAGGTATATTAAGGATGGATTCCATATAAGATACATTAGAATGGTAAACCATAACCTCATTATTAGTGGATAGATTTCTAACTAATGCTTGAAAACTTGATGGATTGATGTCTTGTGGGACTCTTGACTATTGGAGGAATTTATACATGATATATTTATATACATGGGTGTTTTTTAGAACCTCTAAAATAGATATATTAGTAGGTGTATTCTAAATATGGTCTATAATGTTATACTTATTCTCAACATTAGATAAAGAAGTACTAGGGATGGTAATTTTTACATGTCTTCTGGTAATGGTGTATTATTGGGATTTTAAAGTAATGATGGAAACATGATTGTGTGTGTAATAAATATAATTTACTATGGAGTCAAAAGGTGATTGGCTTGGTTGAAATTAATTTCTTGGGGTATCTCTTGTTTCTTCTTACCTAGTCCTTTCTCATGTTTGGGGAATGGGTATTTGTCTATTCCAAAATTTTGGTTATTATATGAGGTGTATGGTTTATTTTTTGATAGTTATGTCCACACAATCTATGAGATCTTAGACATAGTGTTTGATCCTCATACACTAATTGGTTGAGTGTCCCTTAATCTTATGACACTCTAAATATTCATATTTTTTTTAATAATTAGGTTTAGTAACATTATATTCAAAGGGTTTGGTGTTGGGCCAAATAATTAGGTTTGCATGGCCCAACTTTTGATATATCGATTCATAAGATTCTCCCATTTGGGTGAACTTGTGTTTGTGATTTTATTATTTTTGTTGACCATCGGGTATGGTAATTTTTTCCATGTGTTGTGTGTTAAATTATTGTTGTTTAGGAAGGTTTTTTATTTGATAGACATTAGTTACACCATCAACCACAACATTAGTGTTCTTGTGAAAAAACTTAGGATTGTCAGTTTGGTTCAAGGCATTGTTGTTAGGCTTGAATATTTTGATAGCACCTCTAGTAATTAAAATTCATTCAATTTGAACTCCCTTTTCAATTATTTATTTAAAGGAATTTGGAAAAATAAGTTGTAAGTGATGACCTAATTATGAGTTAAGGTTGTTCATAAAAATAGCAATAAGCTCTGTTCAAGAAAATACCATGGAAAATAGTTTGCTAATGACTACCTTGTTTGTAAACAAGAGGTAAAGGTTTCACCATTACATTGTTTAGTGCTATGTAGGTCGATTGTGGTCAATTCCTTTTCAATATTTTATGAAAAATGATGAATTTTTTTTTTGGATAAGTCTTCAATGGTGAAGATTGATCCTTTAGGTAAATGTTAGAAATATTCTAAGGATTGACACCAAAGACTTTATTAAAGAGTCTCAACATGTACTCATTACTATAATCAACATTGGCACATGCCATATATAAGTATTTAAGGTGCTCCCAAGGATCACCCTTACCTTTGTACTTGTCAAACTTGGTAAGCTCAAAATGTTTTGGGAAAGGTGTTTTCATTCTATTTAAATCATATTGGTAAGAACAAATTTCCTTAAACTTATATTATTTTTATATAAAAAAAGTACCATATTACAATCCTTAGACCTTGTCCTTAATATTTTTATAATCTTAAATGAAGTGTGGAAATAATTGATTATCTTGACTTTAAGAGGTAAAAAAGTTAGAAGTTTGACCCATGAATGGGTTTGTGATAGTGTTAGCTTATGAAAATGGATTCTGGTTAAAGGGTGGATTGTTAACAAATTGATTATGAAATATGTTAAGGGGTGGGTTAGCATGTTGTGTTTGTGAAAAGGAGTTTGGATTGGTTGGGTTACTGGAGAAGTTAGGATTTAATTATTTGTGTATAAAATAAGAAATGCATCATGTTTATAAATAAATCCTAACTTGGATAAGATAAATCATACCATACACTTCCAATTGGGGATACATTTGATAATCAAGAACATGACCAATATGTGTATTCAATAGACCCAATTAGAGGATTTTTTATCACAATACACAATGCTAGGGAGGGTTCCAAAGCCTCTAGTCAAGCATAAATATGAAATAAAACTAAGGGAGTCCTATGTTTTCATATATCTCACTATGCTAATAACATGTAAAGTCAAATCTAATCTATTACTCACCAAAGCTTGTGGAAAAAAGTGGGGGTTAGAAACAATAATATTAAACATGTATAAGATACATACACTCACGTCAATGTATATAGAGTCCTAATTCATAGAAGATAAATACAAATACATATCTATCTACTGTTACAAAGGAGAAACAAAGTTAGGAATACTTACCTTTGAAGACAAACCCACCGAGCCTCAATCTCTCCCTTGGCCAAGGTGTTTCACAAGAGGTTATTATGGTATGTAAGGATGACAAGGATAACTCATTTATAAGATAAAAAGCCTATCAATGCATTCAAAAGACTTATCAACAAGAAAGATCCATTTATCCAAAGAAATTATAAAACCCTAATCTTGCTTCTCAAGTAGAATTATGGAGAAGTAGATGCACAATAGCTCTTAATTATCCTTCTCTTCTCTAAATAATGTCTAAATGATCTTGTATATATAGGTGTATTTAACCCTAAGACCTTATGAAACTTTTGGCTGATAGGGTTGACCCAGTCAATGTGGTAGTGAATTTGATAATGAAACATGTTAAATAATGAACTAATTTGACAATGTAAGCTGATTGTCAAAAATAATACAAGGTCAATCCAGTAAACATAGTCTTAAAACTATCATAAGGGGATTAAGGCTAGGAAAATGGGGATAAAATGTGGGAAATGATTGAGGAGTGTACAACATATAATAGCAATCTTAGGGTAATGTTTTTTAGGAGACAAGTCTATAGATAATAAATGGAAAAAAGGACAACAATGTTGTGAAGCATTAATGGTATACCCACCCCTTTCTCGATGCACCCCTTAAGACATGCACTCAGAGAGATTGAGACTTGATGGGTTCTTACAAGAAAGGGAGCATCAATTTAATAAAATTTTGAAAATATTATGTGTATACATATGCCCCACTTGAATCTCATCATGTGTCACATGGGTGAAACATGGGATGGTATTTTGAGAATGAAACATGATGACACATAATGTTGATACCAAGTAAAATATAGTAAGGAGAAAATATGATAAATGAAAAGATAGGATTGAGAAACACATACCTTTACTTACTTTATTATTGTAGATAAAGGATACTATGAGAGATTGGAAGGTGTCCAATGTGAGGAACATTAGGTGAACCTATAGAGATTAGTGCCAAAAGAGCAAAAAATTGAATTTTTTTTAGTATAGGCATATATTAGTGGAAACGATTCTCTATGACACCAGGATTTCAAAACATTTTATGTTATGGAAAAAAGAGTTAGTATAAACAAAGATATGAAGTTTTAAGGAAAATTGACAAATTAGGATTGTTAAGGCAAGGTTAGAACAAAAATATTGAGGGAAAATGAATGACAAATGATTTTAGAACACAGTAAATCACATTGGAAAGCATGTAAAACATAAATGGAAAAAATGAATGTAGAACATACTAAATCACATTGGGAACTATGTAAATGATAAATGGAAAAAAAGAATATCAATGTAAGACAAATCTAACAAAGATATAGAAGGAAGTGTAAAGTAACCCCATGAAAGATAAGCATGTCAAATCAAACATAAATAAAAACATGGATGATGGAAAATTAAATGTAATTCAAGATATAAAACATGAATAAGGCATACATAAAGAGAAAAATGTAAGAATGTGAAATGTCATTTGTAATATATGGGATAATTATTGTTGTTCATTAGGTATTTGATGTTGATGTGATTTTGGTTCTTGACATTGAGTTTGAGAATCTTGAAGATAGTCTTGATAACATTATTTTGTGAAATTATCAAGATTGAAATATAGACCAAGTAAGGAAGAAAGAAGAAATTAGTGAAGATCACGACAATACTCATGAGAATGACCTATAGTATCATGCCACCAACAAAATTTATTAGGATTGTACCATTTTGGAGGAGGTTTGGAAGGATCAAAGATCATGGATTTAGAGGGTGGAAATTTCTTCTTAAGTTGTTCTATAATCAAAAGAGGGTGGGTTGGGTTAAAATTAGTTGAATTGGATGCTCCATTTTAAGGTTGGGGAGTCTTGGATGAATCAATTTTATGATAAAATTATTAGAAAGGTGGCTTATTAGTTTTTTGAGATGGTTCAAATTGATTCATAATAAAGTATTGCTTTTTTACTTGGTCTAAGGCTTCATCTACAGTTTTAGGTGAAAAGATTTAAACTTTGTATTGAAGGGGGGTTTTAAGAGCAGTAACAAATAGTTATAAAAGATTATCATTATTCATGTTATGGTCCAATTTTTGAGATAGATACTTCCATAATCTGATGAAAGTATGAGAAGATTCATTCGGAAGTTGCTTGGAATTGATGAAATTTATAAGGTAATTTTTAGAAAGGTCATCATGTTGGAATTACTTCACTAGAGCATTAACTAAATCTTCTAGTTATGAGATGGAAAGTGTAGTAAGTTGGTCTTTCCATTCAATTGCATCATAAACAAAGGTTTTATCTAAGATATTTATGGTATAAAAGGTGTTAGTTTGGACCCATTCTTAATATATATTACCAAAAGACTTAAAAATGATAGTAGGGTCCTTAGTCCCATTATATGTGATAGTTGGAAAAATGTTTCCAATATGTATGAATCAAATGAATGGGGTTAAAGGTTAATTTTAAAGATTTTGAATCATTTTATTAGTCATTAAAGTTTGATGGATGATATTCCCATTAAAATATCTAAGAGGAGGAGGGACAAAATTTTGATCTGGATGAGACATGATAACTTGAGGTGGTTGAATAGTCATGTATAATAAATATTGGTGCATTTGTATCATTTGGGAATGATTAGTTATTTGCATGATGTTCATTTGTTGAACTATTTGTGAAATAATTTGAGTTGTGTCAATTTGTACATTAGTATTTGAATGTGGGGTATTAATGTTTTTAGGAGGAGGATTATTTGTAGATGGAGGATTCTCAAAAATAGTGTTAGTTGTCTTAAGTGTGGTAGAATAAGAAGGAAACTTGGTAATCCAAAATTCTTGCTATGAGTGTAAATATTATTATCATCAAGGTTTTTGAATAATTGGGAATCATCTAGATTATTAATTTTATTGTTTTAAACCATGTTACTTTGCGAAGTGATAATTTTAGGTGTTCTTGTTATGGGTGTAACAAGATAATAGTGAACATTGGTTATAAGAGGTGGAACATAATGTGAGGTTCCAACATTTGATGTAGATGGATTAGTGAGTTTATGAATTCTAGGTTTAGAAGGTGTAAAAGTGGTATAAGGTATATGATTTTCATGGTTTGGTATTTATCTAATAGGATTTTTTATATCTACGATATGATATGGGGTAGATCAACATTGAGAAGTTTTAGAACCATATGATGAAGAGCTGTACCATAAAGATTTATCTTTTATGGTGGATAGGTGGGGTAGGAGAGAACAACCCATGTACATTTATAATGGGTTGAGACTATCAATAAATAATTTTATAAGAGGATTTATGATGCCAATAAGGAGTGGATAATAGAAAGTGAGGATGAACAATAGATACAAAATTGGTCGGAAAGAAGGATAGTGTTGAATGATACTAAGTTGACACAGTATATCTAGTATGTTAGGGAGACAATTCTAAATGATACTAAGTCAACATAATTGACTTAATATGTTAAGGATATTGTTATGCATGATACTAAGTCAACATAGTTGACTTAATATGCTAAGGACATAGTTTTGAATGATACTAAGTTAACATAGTCAACTTAGTATGCTTGGGAGATAGGTAAATCAGTTGGTAAGTGACTGTGTTGATAGAGATGAAAATGTTCTAAAAAAAGGAAAAAATTTAAAATGTAATTTTAAATCAAGAAGTGGAAGTAAACACACAATCAATTACATAAATGAAGATGATCTAATTGAGTCACACAACACAAAACCTTGCACCAACATTGGCCAATGAATTTTTTTGCAATATGACATATAATGAACAAAGAGAAAGCAATAAACTTGGAAAGTGCTAACTAAATGATCATCCTAAATGTTTTTAGATTATTAGAATGTTATTTTAAATGTAAAAAATAATTTGGCTATAAGTAATGAACTAGAAATCAATCTATGGATGGTTTCAGGATGATTAGGTTGAAATGGATTTGTGTTGGAAATGATATTGGCCTGGTATTGAGGCCTACCCCTCAATTCAAACACCATAGTGATAAGGGTTTAAAGTGCTTTGATAATATATACCATTAACCACATGTTTATACTTGGCTATAAAACCAAGTCGTCTTCCCCCTTGGTGATGAAATATAAGTAGGTAGGCCTTAGGAAGATAATTATTAAAATGTATTTTAAGATTATGTGATTTGGTAGTGTGTATACAAAATAGAAAATAGAGAAACTAAATGGTATATTGTAAAACTACATAGTTAGACTATGTGATCTATTCTAAGCATGCAATAAAAAAATGAAAGTGTGAGCTAATTACTAACATATAAGTGTTAATTCTAACTTTGAAACATAGTACATTATTGTTTTAGATGATATTATATTCAAAGATTACATAATAGAGTTGACAATGTTGATATTTTAATGTTGAATTAAGGGTCTAAAAAAGAAGAACATCAACAGTGTTGACCTAATTTTTTAGACATAAGATATAATACAAAACTACATCGATAGGATCGACCTAGTTTACTATTTAGGGGTAGTTTTAAAGACTAAATTATGAAAAATAATAGTATCATGAATAATAGAAATGATAGAGAAGGATAAAAATGAACCTGTGTGAGTTAGAGGATTCAAAGGAAAGTGATATTTCTATTCAAGTACCCTAAGTTACACTTTCTAATTTTACCAAGTGGATCGATTGGGTTGACCTAGCTTTGCAGTTCCTTATTTGCTAAAACCTGTACAATGTATTATGTCAATAGACTCAACCTAGTAGGATGATATAAACGTCTGTAAGAGTAATATGTTGAAAGAGTCGACCTAGTACCTTATACTTGATTAAAAAATTTCACAAACAAAACATAGTCATATTAATGTGATTGTGTGTTAAACTTGTGCATAAAAGTTATAACTATACTAACACTATCAAACCAAGATCACAAATATAGAAACATAAAATGATAAAATAATGAAAAATGTAAAATAAAACCTACAAGGGTTAGATTCACATCAAGTTCACTAGAATGTATACAATCAAAAATTCATCATGTCTATAAATCAATCCTAACTCAAAGAAGATAGATCATACAATACACTTCTAATTGGGGATACATTAGATAATCAAGAACATGACTAATATGGGTATCTACCAAACCCAATTAGGGGATCTCTTATCATAATACACAATACTAGGGAGGGTTCCAAAGCCTCTAGTAAAGAAAAATCATGAAATAAGCCTAAGGGAGTCTTATGTTTTCATATATCTCACTAGGCTAATAACACGTAAAGTAAAATCTAATCTAGTGCTCACAAAAGCTTGTGGCACAAAGTGGGGGTTAGAAAAAATAAAATTAAACATGCATATGAGAAATATAATAATGTTAATGTATATAGAATCCTTATGCATGGAAGATAAGTACAAATACATATCTATCTAATCTTACAAAGGAGAAACAAAGTTAGGAATACTTACCTTTGAAGATGAACCTACTGAGCCTCAATCTCTCCCTTGGCCAAGGTGTATCACAAGAGGTTATTTTGGCATGTAAGGATGATATGGATAAATATATATAGGCTATAAAACCTATCAATACATCCAAAAGACTTCTCCACAAGACATGATTCATATCTCCGAAAAAAGTATGATACCTTAAGCTTATTTCTCAAGGAGAATGGTGGATAAACAGATGTGCAATAGCTCCTCTCTTCTCTAAATAATGTTGAAATGATCTTGTATATATAAGAAAATTTAACATTAAGCCCTTCTAAAAGTTCTGGTCGATAAGGTCAACCTAGTTGACCTAGTAGTGAATTTGATAATGAAACATGTTGAATAATTAACTAAGTCAGCAATATAAGTTGATTATCAAAAACAATACAAGGTCGACCCAATTGACATAGTATTAAAACTATTAAAAGGGGACGAGGCTAGGAAAATTAGGACAAAATGTGGGAAATGATTAATGAGTATACAATAAAAAATAACAAACTTATTGAATTGGTTTTTAGGAGACAAGTGTGTAGATAACAAGTGATAAAAGGGACAACAATCCTACAAAGCACCACTAGTCTACCCACCCCTTTCCCGGTGTACCCCTTAAGGCATGCACTCAGAGAGATTGAGACTCAATGAGTTCCTACAAGATAGACAAAATTAGTAACTGATAAAATATTGAAAATATTTTGTCTATATAGTTTGTATAAGTGTTAAAACTAGAATTTGTGTGGTTGGGATTGGTGTTGGAATTAGAGTTGGCTTGGTTTGGGTGGGTATTAAATATTAGGTTGGTTTGGTTTGTATTGGTGTTTAAGTTATAATTTTTTATAGTAAATGAGTTAGGTTTGGTTGGATAAAGTGGATTTGGGTTATCTTGGTTCAAGTTTTGATTTGGAAAAGGATGTCAATTAACCATTTTATTTGAATGGATGTTAGGGTTTAATGTATGGTTAGAATTCAAATTAGTGTTAAAAGGATAGGTATTAGTTAGTTTTAGGTTTGAATGTAATATAACTAACCCTAAAAAATCACTTGGATTTGAGAACTGATTTGGTACATTCCCTAAGGTAAAATGTTAATTTGGATTGATAGGTAAACTTGAATAAGTATTCAGGTTATAATTTATATTTGGATTGATGTTAATTTTTGAACCATAAAGGTTTGGATTTGAATTTATTGGAGAACTTGAATGAACATACAAGTTTAGATTGGTTTGATTATAGATTTAAAAATTTGACTGAATATTCAAGTTTGGATTGGTTGGATTTATGATTGGTAAACTTGAATGACTATTCAAGCTTGAATTAGGTTATTTCATGATCGGTAAACTTGAATAAATATTCAAGTTTGGATTGGGATAGTTGACATTCAATAAACTTGAAAGAGTATCGAAGTTTGAATTTGATTATTTGACAATTGTCAAACTTGAATGAGTATTAAAATTTGGATTTGATTGGTTGATGAATGAGGATAAATTTACATTCACATATAAATTTGGATTGGTTTTGAAACTTGGGTAAACCAAAGGATTTTTTATTTGATTTACTTGGATATTTTAAATCTCTTGGTTTATGTGGTAAGTATGGGTTTCCATAGAAAACCCATGACTTGTGTGGGAGGAATCCTCATTAAGGATGACTTTCCCTTTGTCTTTAGATACTTACGAATTAGGATTGGAGGAACCCATTAGAGCATTACTAGCCTCTATAAAGCCTTAATATATGTATTGGTTTAGAATGGGTGAAAAAGACTCTTTCATATAAATTAAATAGTGTAGATTTTGGACATCAAAATCAAGTGGAAATTTATCCCCTAAGCTCAAATCTTGAAGAAAAACTTCATTCTTATGTGTCATGATGTATTGGTTAACTGAAGAAGGAGAAAAAATGGCCTTCGAGCTACACTCATCTTGGTATGATCCTCCTTCTTATTCATGGTCATGGATTTCATGTGTTTAAACATGATAAATTTGGATTTCTTGGCTAAAAAATTGGAAGGGGTCATTTCCAAAAGGCTTATCCATTACTCCAATATTATTCAACATAGCCATGTGTCATGTAATGGGTGACACTACTTAAAGAAAGGCTTGACTAAAAAAAAATACTTGACACTAGACTGTAAAAAGACCAAAGCGACTAAAAGTTTGATTGACAATAAGATATTTTTGAATTTTGAATTGAAATTGCTAATTTTAAAGCTTTGTTGATTATAATTTGTTTCAAGACTCAAAAGTATTTTTGTCTTCACTCAATAATTTTATCATATGGTAAAACACAAGGGAATAAACAAATAAGTTCTATTCTAAACACACATGCACTTACACAAAAAGGGAAAAAGTCTAGGTATATAGACTTGAATAACCTATGGGCTTTCCATGTTAGTTACTTGTCCATTGATTTAGCTGCAACCTAATATTTTAAGGCACTAACTATGGAGGATACTACCATTCCCATGGACCACTAAGAATGGTTTCAAGGGTGCATCAAAATTAGTTTCTTAGTGATAATAGCTAACTGATGCACTATGAATTAAATGGTAATAATGGATTTATTATGCTTAAGGTATGAACAAGCTTATCTAGGGGAGTCTTCTATATACATTTTGGTATGTTAAGGTCCAAAACCATGGAAGAAGTTAATTTTACATATGCACACAAATGGGTTTAGTCCTAATGTATCCAACATAGCTATAATATTTTAGTATGTTGATGTCAAAAAAATCAAACTTTGAGGTTATTGTGTAAAACTTGAGTATTGAAGTGTGGAATCCCCTAACATCATGGTGTGATTAATGTTGACCAATTTTGACTTTTAGGTCAAAATAGGGCACCCCTAGTAAAAAAATTCATTTTTAGGCATATAAAGAGGTATAATGTATTTTCATAAGTCATTTTATAGGTAATTTGATGTCATTTTATGTTATATTAGCTTTATATAATTAATTTCTAGGTCCATTTAACATTTTAAGTCATTTTGAGGGATCAAAATGGTGCATTTAATGCTTTGTATAAGTTTATTGGGATTTTTGTAATTTAAAAAAGTTTTTCATGCCCCATGTGTCATTATAAGTCTTAGTAATTTGACATAACTGAAGAAATGGTAGGTTGTTTAGAGAAAAGGTAGTTTTCTTAGCCAAAGAGAGAGAAAAGGACACTTGTACAAATTATTGGGAAGTGTGCCACTTGGAAAACATGTAAATATGAATATTAAAATTCCCAATTTTTAACTCCACATTTTTAATGATCTAAACTTACATTTATTACTCAAACCCATTATATCTCTCTTTCACCCTCTTGGCATAGGAAAGTGATTTGCAGATTCTTGCTTGGTACGGTCAGCACAGAGGGTTTAAAAAAACATTATCCTATGGGAATATTATAAAATAAAATAAATTAAAATCAATTTAATAATTTTTAATAATGATGGATTGTGCTTCATAAACCATTCATTTGAAGTGGATTGTGTAAAACTACCTATCAAACTATTCACCCTCTAGGTTTTCTTTCATTTTGAGCAAGTCCATACAAATTGGTTACTAAAATTTATTTTATATATTTTTGAATTCACCCTATAATTATTCAAATACTTGGTCTCAAATTTTAATTTTTTTTTATGTGCTAATAACCTTAAATTTGTAGACTAGTCTCTTCTGGGTGCAATGGACAGTTTTCACCATTTTCAAAAACTTTGTGCTTCTCCATAGATTAAATTTTTTGTTTTAAGTCTATTTAAATGTTTTAAAATTTATATTTATCCTATTTTCACCTTAAAATATCATTCTTCAAGGTCACATCCTTCTTGAAGTTGCAAACACAATCGCACATGTAATTAGTTTGCCTTATGACAGTATTTCATAAGCTACAAGTGGTGGTAAGGAAGTTTTCATGTTGAAAGATAAGTATTGTAACTGTTTTAAAGTTACCTTGATGGAATTTAGGATTTTTAAATATTTTATTTTGAGTTTTAATTATTTTGAATACCATTTCATCCACATGTTCCTTAATTGCATGCTCACTATTCATTTCTATAATCTGCCCTTTAGATAATCATTTTCAGGTGTTATTATGGATATTTATTGATGAGAAGGGTATTTATGACCAAGTATGGTTTTATTTAAGATAAATATATTTATATTATTTTATATGAGGACATAACTCATGAAGGGTCAAATTTATACAAACTGCCCATTCTCACACATTATTATTTACACTTGCAAATAACCACCTATAGGTGGTGTTGATAGAGAATTGAAGATGTTTGATAGATTTTTTGGATGAGATATAACTTTTTTTGGAGGATTATATGTTAAATATACCATGATTCATATGCTTGAAACCATTAAGTGGACAAAATATAATGAGAATCCATGATCATGGGATGTCCATAGATTTAGGTTCATTTTCCCTTTTTTGAGAAAATAAAAGCCATAAGGGTTTTATTGACACCTTATGACTTGTTTGAAAAAAATTATAAGGTGTAAAAATGGGTGAATTTTTTAGTCTCTACACAAGGAAATAATCATGCAAAATTTATAGAGAAAAAGAGGAATGGAGACTAGTTTTCTAAAGACCCTAAGTAGCTAATAAAACCACTAAAATCAAATAGTAATATCTACAGTCATGAGTCCAAAAGAACCTTCCTTCATAAAAATTGTAAAAAAAAACTATAAATTCATGAGGATTGTTTTAAAATTCTTAAAAATGACATGTTTGGTCCATAATAACACTTAAAAGGAAGTTGTATTAGGTTTCTTGTTCCCACACACTCTCAATTTGTATACTATATATTTGTTGACCTATAGGCAGGTTTTAGAGGAGGAATATATTAGTATAGGGAGATGAACTTTTAATTTAAGGTTAAAAAAAATTAAGGCTCCAAATAAGAGTTTTTTTTTCAATAACATGGTGTGTGACTTCAAAATAGATCTAATAAACACCTATAGGTTCCTTTTTATCTCATAAATGTGATCCTACAGGCTGGTTGTAGGCTATCATAGGGATTGAAGTCAGGTGCCTTGGGGATAGGCATTAATATAAGTATTAAAAGATTAATTTATATATTTAAAATTTGGGAGAGATTCAAAGGGAACATATAAATTTTCACAAGACCTAAGACATATAATTTACGCCTAGAAGCCTTGAAGTTCTTATACTAGTTAACTTGAGTGGACTGAGATAGGTAGTGATATAGAGCTCAGCATCTAGAACTAGTTTTGAATTATCTTGGGGAAATTATGATTAAAATTAAATTAATAATATATATTAAAACATTATAATGATTACTTGAGCATTGATTCACCCTAAATCTAGAGAGCTCATGATAATCTACAATAGTCTTCTCAAACCAAGCACAATTAGGTAGAATAACATGGGCTTATATACTCAACATTATGGAGGGTTACAAATAATTAATATTACAAGTGTTTCAAGAAACTAAAAATTAACCTAATATAAGAAGTAAAAGTAAAAATACCCCTTTTCAAAGCATTCATAGTCTATGATAAGAAGGTTTACACACAGTCTACCTTTAGAGGCCTATTTTGAAGGTTTTGAGATATTTTGAAGGACAATTGACCTATTAAAAGGATTATTTTTTTGTTTAAATAATAATTATGACCTAAATAATCCTATATATCATTTACCTTGTTTAATAAAATAGGGTAAATATCCCATGTTCTATCTCAGAATAGGGGTACTCTCTCTTGTGCATGGACAGATAGTGTGTGTGGAGAAGGTAAAAGGATAGACTAGGAGTGGAGGAGACATTTAATAAAGGTATATAAAGTTGAATAACACATATTAGAAATATTATGACACCTCATATAAGGATGGATCCAAATTAAATGGTCTAGGAAGCTCAATTTGCAAGTAGACCCTAGAAGGTAAATTTAGGCCTCTAACTCAATCAAGGCTCAACTTTCCTTTTCAAGCCTTGATAGAATTTATAATGAATTTAATCATTTATATGGTATTATTTTAATTTTTTTTGAACTTTTATAGGTCAATTAATCTCAACTAAATGTCTAGAACACCAAATGTTGTAGTCAACCCCACTAGGCAAGGATAAGACCTAGTGAACAAAGAGGAGTCACCCATATTTTAAGAATTATATGTAAATTAATGAGTTTTATAATGATTATAAGGAGAATATAGAGTTTTATAATCCATTGGAGTTCAAATCAAACATCAAAAAAACCATTTTTTGGCTCAAAACTCAACTCAGGCTTGTGAAAACAAAGGAAACAAACACATTAGGCCATTTTTTGAAGCTCATACCTCCCATGATGCTATTAATAGATACCATAGAATTTTATGAAAGATAGGAGGGGTATTAAACAAAAAATTTATTTAATTTTTTTTCAACTCCAATGTTAGGTTTTTATGAAACAAGCTTAAGGGTGAAAATTGGCCTGAAACCCTTACAAACCTTCTGCTAGGACTAGTCTTGAGAAATTAAGTTTTAAAGCTCATATAAGGGTATATTTTGATTATTAAACATATTTTAATTTGAATAGGACTCACCCAATATCATTTCCATGCCATATATATGTATAGAATTGTACAGACAGGGGTAGAAATAATATTTTTCTCACTCTTTTGTGTGGTGTGTAGGCTACATGATGAATTAGGAGATGAAACAAAGTTTGGGTGGAATATTTAAAATTAATATAAATCCAAATATTCATTTAATTTTATTAATAAAATTATAAATTCCCTAACCAGGTCCTTACTTTTAGCTAGTCAAAATTGGCCTAATACACAAGCTAGAGAGAGGTGAGAAAGTCTTCATGTAATGTGATTTTAAGGTTCCCCTAATGCTTACAAGGACATTTAGGGTATTTAAAAGTGTAATAAACTTCCTAAAATGTGTTTTCATGGACAAATAATACCAATTTTGAGGCCAAGTGTACAAGGTGCATGGAAGGGTAGTTTTAAGGACAACAGATGATTATGTCTCTCTACCAGATGATTCCAAAAGACCAATCATGAAAAAAATACATGAAGAGGAATTTATGAGAGCCTTTCCTTCCATTAAAATAATTTTACCTACCCTAGATCATTTAAAATCCACTCAAATATCTCAAATCATTAAGGTAGTTTTTTAATGCAAAAGGAGGAGTTTTGTGCCATTTTGCCTAACTTTGATGACTTGGAATGACACTTGTTGCTCTTAAACTTGCATATTTCAACCCATATATTCTTCCCATGTATGTATAACTAAAATTATTAGATTTATAAGTGTCTTTGTGACCTCTCTCTCTCTCTCTCTCTATATATATATATATATATATATATATATATATATATATATATATATATATATATATATATATATATATATAAGATTTGGCCATTTTGGCATTGTATGGGATGCTCCACCTAAGTATGGTGAATCCCTACTCAATTATACACATTTTTTATCAATAAAATGACTAAGTGTTTACCTCTCTCAT